>JANJEY010000007.1:65745747-65762552 GCA_024703695.1 Erythroxylum cataractarum
ATAAGCGTAAAATCATTTACACGTCGCGACGTGGCTCCCTTCCTCACACGTCGCGGCGTTATTCATACGCACGTCGCGACGTCTGAGTCGAAGAACCGACCCCGAACTCCAGATTTCTGCATTTTCCAAATCCAATCCATTCTAAACTCAAATGCAACACATCTAAGGCATAGATCAAGTCCTATACAACAGTTCTAACCTATTCTAAGCTTCCAATCCATCCTAAAATCAGCAACCCAACGATTTCCAACTATTTTAACCCTAAAACCCTAAAACCATCGATTCTCACATATTCAGCATTCTTCTGGGTTTAATCCAACTAAAACAAGTTTAACACAAGCAGAACTTACCCGAAAATGGTTCGAAACTGTCAGAAATCGCTAGAATCGCAACTCTCTTCTTCTCTTCCCTTCCTCCTCCACCGTCGGCGTTCTCTTCCTCTTTTCTTCTTCTCCTCTTTCTTTTCTTTTCTTCTTTTCTTTCTAATATCTTAAACCTAAGAAACAAAGACTAAGTTACCCTTCTTAACAAAGCTCTTACCTATCCAACCCAAGTCATGTACCCAAAATACCCTCATAACTTTTTACCCTTTAATTCTCATTTAACCACATCATAACGAATTAAGCTCACATAAACCGAAATTATCCACTATAATTCCAAACTAAACAAACGAAGGCACAAACACAATAATCTCACAATGACATCAAAAAAAAAATTCGCGGTCTAACATGACAGACGCACAAAGGAAAGTTGTCTCGGACCAACAGCTGAAGGATTTGAAAGCTAAGAACTATCTGTTCCAAGCTTTGGACCAGTCAATTCTGGAGACAATCCTAAAGAAGGATTCTGCCAAAGACATCTGGGACTCAATGAAGGTGAAATACGAGGGGAACACGAGAGTGAAGCGTGCCCAACTGCAGGCTCTTCGCAAGGAGTTCGAAATTTTGCAGATGAAGCATGGAGAATCTGTAAGTGATTACTTTGCTCGTACCTTGACTATTGTTAATAAGCTGAAAGCAAATGGTGAAGATAAAGGCAATACTGGAGTTGTTGAAAAGATTCTGAGATCAATGACTCCTAAATTTAATTATATTGTGTGTTCTATTGAGGAGTCTAAGGATACGAGCACTATGACTATTGACGAATTGCAAAGCAGTCTTCTAGTTCATGAACAGCGCATGGGTCCTGACAGTGAGGAGGAACAAGCACTGAAAGTTTCTACTGGTCAGAACAGTGGTAGGGGTCGTGGTTCTGGACGAGGAAATAGAGGCAGAGGAAGAGGGAGGTCCTTTGACAAAGCTCTCGTGGAATGCTATAACTGTCACAGGCTTGGTCATTTTCAATGGGAGTGTACTGAGAAGAAGGCGAATTTTGCAGAATTTGAGCATGAAGAGATGTTGTTGATGGCTCTACTCGAACCAAATCTGGACAGTGACAGCAAAGGTGATGTTTGGTTTCTTGATTCTGGTTGCAGTAATCATATGTGTGGTAGAAGAGAGTATTTCTTTGATTTTGATGAGAATTTTAGAGATTCAGTTAAGCTTGGAAACAACACAAGTTTGAACGTTATTGGAAAAGGCAATGTCAGGCTGCAAGTGAAGGATGTTATTCAGGTTATCACTAACGTGTTCTTTGTGCCAGAGTTAAGGAACAATTTGTTGAGTATAGGACAGCTACAGGAGAAGGGTCTGGCAGTTCTGTTTCAGAGAAATCAATGCAGGATTTATCATCCTGATAGAGGTCTCATTATAGAGACACCCATGGCCACAAATCGCATGTTTTTTGTACATGCAAAATCTCAACCTATTGTTACTGCTTGTTTTAGTACAGTCACAGAAGACATCTCACAACTCTGGCATAATAGATATGGTCATCTCAGCTACAAAGGTTTACAAACATTGCAGCAGAAGGAGATGGTGAGAGATCTGCCACAGCTCAAGACACCATCAAAGTTGTGCAGATCTTGTCTTATTGGGAAGCAGCACCGAGCCTCAATTCCAACAACAACAAATTGGAGGGCGACTCAAAGTTTGCAGCTTGTCCATGCTGACATCTGCGGTCCGATCAAACCAGCTTCAAACAGTAACAAGAGGTATCTGCTTACCTTTATTGACGATTTTAGTAGGAAGCTGTGGGTTTATTTCCTAACAGAGAAGGCAGAAGCTTTTGAATTTTTTAAGAAGTTCAAAGCTCAGGTTGAGAAAGAAGCGGAGTCCTCCATAAAGATGCTGCGTACTGATAGAGGAGGGGAGTTCACTTCAAATGAATTCCAGAAATTCTGTAACTCCACTGGAATCAAAAGGCAACTCACTGCAGCATACACCCCTCAACAGAACGGCATCGCAGAAAGGAAGAACAGAACAATCATGAATTTAGTAAGAAGCATGCTGTCAGAGAAAAAGATACCCAAAGCCTTCTGGCCTGAAGCAGTGAACTGGACAGTGCATGTTCTAAACAGGAGTCCAACTCTCGCAGTCAAAGATAAAACACCAGAGGAAGCTTGGAGCGGTGTCAAACCTTCAGTTAAGTATTTTCGTGTCTTTGGCTGCATATCACATGTACACGTTTCTGATAAAAATAGAACAAAGTTAGATGACAAAAGTGTTTGCTGCATCTTATTGGGGGTGAGTGAAGAATCGAAGGCCTATAGATTGTATGATCCTATTTCACAGAAAATAATTGTAAGCAGGGATGTTATTTTTGAAGAAGATAGGTGCTGGGATTGGAAAGAAGATAAGGGAACTACTCAGCATGAACTAGAGTGGGATGAGGAGGAGCTTGTAGAACATTCTCCAGCAGTTCCTAACACAGTAGCAGATGAAGCAGTTAGAGTTGAAAATGATTCTGGAGATTTTTCTGCTACATCTAGCCCGTCCTCTGCTGCATCTAGACAGCCAGAGCCTTCAACTAATGCACCATCTGGACGGTATCGAGGGCCACCAGCATGGATGGAAGATTATGTCACAGGAGAAGAATTCTCA
The DNA here is from genome assembly GCA_024703695.1 of Erythroxylum cataractarum. NCBI lineage: Eukaryota > Viridiplantae > Streptophyta > Magnoliopsida > Malpighiales > Erythroxylaceae > Erythroxylum > Erythroxylum cataractarum. The sequence continues at coordinate 65,748,729 of JANJEY010000007.1, forward strand.
GAAGAAGAAGGTGATATGGCCATGTTTATTGAAACTGCGATTTCTGATCCTATGGTTTTTGAAGAAGCAGTGAAAGAAGAAAAATGGAGGCAAGCCATGGATGCCGAGATCGAGGCCATTACAAAAAATGGCACATGGGAACTTGTCGAGTTACCAAAGGGAGCAAAGAAGATTGGTGTAAAATGGGTTTACAAGACCAAGCTAAATGAAAATGGTGAGGTGAATAAATATAAAGCTCGGTTGGTGGTGAAAGGATATGCTCAACAGTTCGGTGTTGACTATACAGAAGTTTTTGCGCCTGTGGCACGAATGGAGACAATCAGACTGGTCATTGCCTTTGCTGCTCAAAAAGGTTGGCCTATCTTTCAATTAGATGTAAAATCTGCATTTTTACATGGTGAATTGCAGGAGAACGTTTTTGTTGATCAGCCTCTCGGCTATGAACAGAAGGGAGCAGAGCATAAGGTGTACAAACTAAGAAAGGCATTATACGGACTCAAACAAGCACCGCGTGCCTGGTATAGTAAGATCGAAGCCTATTTTCTCAAGGAGGTTTTGAAAAATGTGTTTTTGAGCCAACTTTATTTGTTAGAAGGAATGATGATGGAAAGTTGTTGATTGTCAGTCTTTATGTCGATGATCTTATTTTCACTGGCAATGATGAGAAGCTGTTTACAGAATTCAAAAAGTAAATGAAACGTGAATTTGACATGACTGATCTTGGTAAAATGAAATATTTTCTTGGTTTAGAAGTGTGCCAGAGGTTTGATGGCGTGTTTATTTCTCAAAAGAAATTTGCTTCAGAAATTTTGCAGAAATTTGGAATGGAAATGAGCAAGGCAGTGCGCAGTCCAATAGTTCCGGGTACCAAACTGACAAGTGAAGGACATGTTTATGTGGATAAGACTCACTATAAGCAAATTATTGGCAGTCTTATGTACTTGACAGCTACACGGCCTGACATTATGTATGTGGTTAGTCTCATTAGTAGGTACATGGAGAATCCAACGGAAGAACATCTGCAAGCAGCAAAACGGGTTCTACGCTATATTAGAGGCACCACTGATTATGGCGTCTTCTACAGCAAGGGAGGAGGTGATGAACTCATTGCTTACACAGACAGCGATTATGGAGGGGACTTGAATGACAGGAAAAGTACTTCAGGCTACGTTTTTCTTTTTGGCTTAGGAGCTGTGGCATGGTCGTCAAAGAAGCAACCTGTCGTGAGTCTTTCTACCACTGAGGCAGAGTTTATTGCTGCTGCATCTTGTGCGTGTCAAGCAGTTTGGTTAAAAAGAGTATTGCAGTCTCTTGATCCAAGTCAACCAGATGCTTCGACTATTTATTGTGATAACAGTTCTAGCATCAAGCTTTCAAAGAATCCGGTGCTGCATGGGAGAAGTAAGCATATTGATGTGTGGTTTCATTTTTTGAGAGAGCTGGCAAATAACGGAACAATCAAAATGGTGTATTGTGCGACAAAGGATCAGCTGGCTGACATAATGACAAAGCCTCTCATACATGAAATTTTTCTGAAATTACGTGAAGCTCTAAATGTGTGCAACAACACTTGAGTAAACTGAATGTTTGCAGTGTTCATTTTAAGGGAGGAATTGTTAGTTGTTTTTATCCAAATAAGTTGTTTTTGCCGTTCAATAATATCCTGTATATTTGGGAAGTCAGTTTGGTTCCTTATTCTTAGGAAAGTTAGAAAATTTTCTGGGATCTTCCAACGTCTCTTTATTCTGTAAAAGCTATAAAGCCATTGTTTCTGATCAATGAAAGAAGAGCGATTCCTTCCCATTTCTTTTGAGTTTACTAAGCTTTTCAATTTTAACAAAAATGACTACAATTTAAGTTGTATTTGTTATTTAATTGGTACATTTATCAGTTGTTTTTGTTTCCGCGGTTTAATTAGAGCAGAATTAAGAAATTAATGACTACGTATTGTCTTATTAAAAGATAATTTTTTAGGATTATTCTTGGGTTAACATGTGCATTAAGCCATGGCTATTTTGAAAAATGCTGACATGGAAGATTATAGGACAATTCGTTCTTCGTTAATCTTCTTTTAACACGAAAAGAGAATTGACAAACTGATTGTACCGTAATATAATAACAACAATGGTAGTTGTAAAGAGTGTTGGATTAGGCCTCTCGTTTGGGCCGATTGCGTAGGCGTGTTCTTGTTGGAAATGGAGGCTCTTCTTCTACTACCACCGCTTTTTTCTCCGCAGGAGCTTCGACAACAACACCAAGATTGTCATTATCATCGTCATCGTCATAGCTTGACCCAGCTTCGTTTCCTTCTTCATATTCGTCGTCATCATCTTCTTCTTCTTCTTCCTCTTCCTCTGCTTCCCTTATTGCTTGATTAATTGCAAGCTGTTTCAGAGAAACCATGTTACCATTTTTAACTTCACAGAAGAACTAAGAATTCAAACACAAGTGATTCAGTCGTTCAAAGCCCGTTGAGGACTTTCGTCGAACAAGTGGTATACTACCAAAAACACAAAAGGAAACACACGCACATCTTCGAGAAATTGTCTGTCAAGCCTATCAGCGACTTTAATGGAAGCGAAGACGGTGCCCGCGAGAAGAGATAGGGGGAGTAGGAACGCCACAATATAGCTGTTCGTGCTGGGCCCCGCCCGCGTTACCATCCTCAAACCTCTCGTCCTGCGGATGGGAGAAGGAGGACGAGAAGTCAGAAGACGGAGAGGAGGTTCAAACGATGTCGTATTGGAATAGGGGAAGGTAAGCGTAAGAGTAGAGCACCAACAACCGGTACTGTGGATTGCCATTTTATCTATTACTCCCTAAACTATCAACCCTGCGTATAGAAAGCCATGGGTCTGATCATATCTTTAATTTTAAGCGCATGAAACGACACGTCGTTCATCTACAACGCTTTCAATGGGAGCTTGGTCATTCATATCATAGTTTTAAACCGTTTTAATCTTATTAATTAATAATATTATTAAAAAAACAAATCCGTTTAAAAAACACCATTTTTTATTTTTAATTTCAGTTAAATTTATTTTAATAATTTTAATTTTTAAAAATTTTATATTTATTAATTAATTAGTCAATTTTTATATATTTTTATTTAACAATCTTGTTTTCAATTAAATTTCAAATTAAGAGTCTTTTTTAACTATAATTTTAATTCTTTAAATTTATTAAATTTTTAATTAATTTTATAACAATCTATTTAAACTTTAAACTTTAATCTGATTGATTTAATTTTTACTCTAAATTTTAAAATTTTAAAAATATTTTATATTTTAAAAAATTCCAGAGCAACAAAGTTAATTTTTTTACATTAAATCAAACTTATTTAATGTTAAATTTTTACCTAACTATTTAGAGTGAGTGAATCCATTAATTATTAATAGTCATTATATGTTCCTAATAATTTGTGTAATACGTATCCAAATTCTATAATTCAAAAACATTTAAAATAATCTCAAATTTACGAATATTTACATGTAAATTGAATAATTTTTGCCCAACATAACCACAAAATTCTAAACTTAATTCTTTGAGAGTAAGCTTTTTTTATCCTTTTCATTTATGTTATATTAATGGGAAAGCTCCTAATGCTTTAATGGGAGTGCAAATTAAAGCAGGCACTCAACTGTAGGAGAAGGGATATTATTATGCATGTCTGAAGAATGAACTGCTACGAAATTTACAGAATAAAACATCATTTTGTACAGTACTCCATTACAACTCAGTTTGTGGTGCTTATAAGCTTCATGCACCTGCTTGAATGGTGGTGTTTATTTTTTTTTTAGTACAGTACTTGGCTTGGAAGTTCCATCAGGAGCTGGCAATCCATCCAACAACATCCCTCAAATGGTGTTTCTTCAGCTTTCTTCTTCTCAGGTTGGTTCCCCTGCACACAAACACAGTTCGCAGTAATAAAAAAACATCAATACAAATTCCTCCAGTGCGTTAATAAGTGGATTTGGACTTACCAGTGCTGATTATGCAACACGAACCCATCAGTTGGCACTTTTGTCCCATCATCATTGCGATTCCAGTGATAGATTGCATGCGTCCTGTTCTTTATCTCCAAGGTTGAGTGTCCATAACTAGCCTCTCTGAATGCAGAATAATCTGGTTGTGGATCTCTAAACCTGTTAGATCACATATTCAATTCATAGTTCATAACATTGCACATATCCATCACAGTAAACCTCATAAGAAACTTCCATGAACGTAGCAGTGACTCATCAACTTCACTCACTTTCCAGCTAGACCTTCTTGATTTCCTCCATCCCCCACAGTGATGTAAACTGGGGCAGATTTGTCTGCTATTGGATATCTATCACCAGCTGACACGTTGTAGTGTATGTTTGAGATTCGATACTGAAATTCAACAACTCAGTGATCTCTTTCATGGCAATTCAATTATTGAAGTGATTATGGGAAGTGTAAGGAAAGAATCATACTGATCTTTCATAAGCATGGACATGGCCAGCGAAGACAATGTCAACTCTGTAATGAACAAACCATTCCTCGAAAACTGCTCGCATGCTTTCTCCTTCCATGAAGTGAGCTTCATTGCTGTTGTACATGGGCACATGCATAAGGACAATGAGCCAAGGCGTCTTGTCTCTGTTAACCTTCTTAAATTCTTCTCTGAGCCACTGCCACTGAGGTGTGTACTTCACTGCTCAAGGTCAGAACACCAATGGCATGTGTTACAATTTCAGACCTTAAACAGAATGAATGTACTCGATGCAGGACGCCATAGCAGAGAACCAAGAAGGCAATGTGCTTATTTAACAACTTATGGTGTGCATGACAAGCATGAATGGTTTAAAAGTTGTGAAGATTAGGAATGAGAAGTTACCAAATGGAGAATAGCTGGATAAAACGATGATATGGGCAGATGCACGTCTGATGGCATACCAGAGAGGATTGCTGCTTTTAGAGGCCATATATGGCGTAGGGTACCGATGAAGATAGGATTTGAAAGGAACAACTTCCCCCTGTGTAAAGAGTATGATTTCTAAAAGAGTTCAGGAATTGAAATGGAAAGTGAAAGTGATACGTTAAAAAACTAAGCAAAACCTAAGCATCATAGTTCAACGTCACCAACTCTGTCAGGTATTTCCCAGCAGAATTCATCATTTACAGATTAATGTAATAAATACAGATGGCAAGAATTTTAAGTAACCCTGACCATGTAAGGCATATAGTCGATCTCATGATTTCCAGCACACCAAATCCAAGGCTGATACGCTGCACTTCGCTCGGCTAAACGACCCCATGAATCCCAACGTATTCCAACATCATTGTACTGATATCTATCAGCATATGAAAGATCTCCAACAAACAAGACAGTGTTGGCTCCACTTTGGATGTAATGTTCAAGAGTGGACAGAGAGTTATATGTTTGTCCCAGATCACCTGCAACGGTGCAAATAGCAATGAGAAACAAGGATGAAGAACATCTATCCCATGAAACATCATCCAGCTTCATGGACTAGGAATTGTGTCAAATATATAACAAAATTTGAAGCAGTTGCACCTAGAAGATTTAGCAGATAGAAGAAATGAACAACTTACCTATTATTCCAAACTTATAAGAAGCATTAGGATTTATCTTTGGAGGTGTTCGAAACCAAAACTCACGAGCAGATTCACCATTACCGATCTTGTAATAGTACTTGGTGTCATACTGGAAAAAGAAACAAGAAACTGCTGACTCAGAACACAGAACATTCACAGCTGATTTCAATACCCAGTTCAGAGGTTGATCACAAACCATCAGAAGTAAATTGCTACCGGCTCCAGTCCTAAGGTAGTGAAATTTTTTGTGCCTTTTCCAATGGTTTTAAGCTGTGAATTACCTGAAGGCCATCAAGGAGACACTGGTGAATGTAGCCAGACTTGTACTGGTAAAACGTATAGTTTGAAAATATCCCCTCTGCTGTAAAATCATACTTCTTCTCTGAGGTGCCATAGTGAACTTGGCTCAGACCTGGCTCATCAGGAGTCACCCACGAGACAATCACAGCCTTCCCATCGTAATCGCCTTGGGTTATGTGCACCTTATCATTGGATCAAACAAGGAGAGTTGCAGATAAGGTGTTTCACATATTGAAATAAACAACACCAACCAAGATGATAGGGCATAGGCTAATCACAGAGGAAGATCACCTGTTGAGGGGCATTAGGACCTTTTGGAACGGCGAACACTTCATGGTCAAGAGGGATGTCGACGGAAGGCCACTCTGATCTGACAAATCTACTTGTCGTTCCGGCGACCACATTGGTAATAGAAGTAAACAGGAGAAGAAATGTCAGTACCAAACGAGGCAACACCAACTTCCTCTTGTTAACCTCTGTCATCATCATTGGATCAATAACCCAACACAGGTTCCTGCGCAGCAAAATCCCGTATAAGCTCAAATGGGCACAAGCTAAAACATGCATCGAAATCAAAACGTGGATCTTTATTCAATTTACAGGTAAAAAACCTAAATTTCTCAAAGACCCGTTTGCAACAACTCCTCCGAGACCCCAGAAATGGAATCAGGCATGAAACATAAGAAGTAGAAGTAACTTCTAAGGGAGAGATATAGGGATTGATGTACCAACCAAACCACCACTATACAGAAGAGCTAGATGTACAAGGGAATGTTTGTCGTTTAGCAGAAGGATTGTATGGCCACATGGGAATGTTGAGATTTACAATTTCAGGACACGAGGCATGCCATAATTAGATGTTTATCACTGAGCTTGGTTACATGTATCCGTGAGTCCGTGACTGTGATAGGCTGTTAGATTCACCAAGATCCCATCAACTCCGGTTGAAGGTTTCTTAAGGATACTGTAAATTTACCAATATGAAAAAGAAAAAAGAAAATTAAAATACAAACTATATCATTAGGTTGGATTTTTGGTGTGGTGTATTTCACTGCCATGTCATCATCCCATCTTTGTGCCCTGCCAACTTGATTGCTAGAGTTGGTCTATGGTATGTGTGCGTGTGTAGAGTAGGTTGAAGAATCTTGGGCTTAAAGGCCTTTTCAGGACTCCTAGTTTGTATCGTAGATCCATTAATGCCAGCGAGATATAAATTTGAAACAAATAATATAATTTTGATAATAATAAATTAATTGTTTCATCAAGAAAGTTTATTTTTTAACATAATTTTGATAATAATAAATTAATTGTTTCATCGAGAAAGTTTATTTTTTAATTAAAGAAATAAAATTAAAAATTCAAATATCAAAATTACAATATATATTTAATTTTTTTTATTTAACGTCTGTAATTTGTAGCTTATATTTGTTCGTGTTGTCGTGACTTAAATTTAGTTAGTTTATTTTTGCAATTATCTGTTTTATGTAAATAATTTAACTAATATCATTTTAATTAATATAATAAAAATTATAAATTAAAAAATAAATGTTATGGTAATTTATATTAAAATGATATTGTTTTATCCAACTCCCAAAATTGAACACTCTCTAAAGTTCAATTGTTTTCAATCTAATTCATTAGTTTTGAATTGAACCATTTGGCGAATCTTATAATTTTTTGATAATTAGAACTTTAAACCTATCAATTATAAAATTACAAACCGATTTGAAATCCTTTTTTAGAAAGAATAAGCGAAAAGAGGATACTACTAAATAAAATATATTAATTTTAATATTTTTAAAATAATTATCACTTACTTTGAGTTATGGATTGATTTATTGAAAATTATTATAAAATAAATAAGTTGTCAAAATCTGATAAACTATGTCTTGGTTAAAGTTAGGAGATCAAATTTCATACTTTATTAAAACTCATTCATATATTTGTTAAGAAATTCACATAAATATATGAATAAAATTTAATATAACTTTTTTTTATTAGTGAAGTTGGTGATTGAAACTCCAGAAAATGACAAAAAGCAACCTGTAGCCTATCTCGAACGTGTACCAAATCCTCCCTGCCATCATAATAAAGAAAGACTTTTTTGAGCATCCAAAACAATGCCCTCCTAATAATGAGATGCGAATATGCTGAGTCATTGGAATAGGTATAATCATCTAAATTCATGAACATGAAAAAAAAAAAAGGAGTTTTGAAGAATTGTGTTTTCATTTTGATTTGTATTTTAAATGTAAGTTAAAGACTTATTTCTTAATTGAGCCTATTATACAAGACTTATTTAATATTGAGTACCTAATTAACGTAATTTATAAGTTATTGTATCAATCTAAAAATTTACTGGCCACGGATTCTTTTTTTAGGAAAAAAAAAAAAACAAAAATCTTTCATTTCCACACTCTTTCTTTTTCTTGAAAACAAATATCACTTTTACTTCTACACTTAACATCATTGCTTGTACTTCTTCGTAAGAACAAATACTTCTTTAACAATTTTTGATAATTACTGATTTAACGTTAAAGAGCGTAATTCTAGTAAATATATACATATATCTTAAAATTGGATTATAATTAATTGCACGCAACCCAATTGCTTCATGAAAGTCATAAAATAAAATATTGAATTCTTGTAATAAAAAAACAAACCTTGCTCCAAGTGGCTATCTTACAGGAATGGTCGTTGCCAATCCAGAGATCATCAAAGTGTTGTGTTATAGTAGTAAGTACCTATGACTGGTCGTTGAGCATGTTTCCTCTAAACTGTCTTCTGCTAAACAACAACTCTATAGCTCTCATCTCAAGCACACATCTTTGTGACTTTGTGTCTCTCTCTGTTTGTTTTGTTTTGTTTGTATTATACAGACTAAGAAGAGAGTTACAAAGACATGGATCAATCCTTGGAAGACCCATCATCGAAAGAGGAAATATCTCGGGTTCTTGAAGTTCTCGAAGCTCTAAAACAAGCTTCTCATGAGCTCCAAACCCACGCAAGTCCCATACGCGGCGAGTCCAACTCACCCGCCATCAAAGCTCTGTTGGAGCTCGAAACAGAATCTGATGCTATCCTCTCCAAAGACCCACATCTCTCTACTCTCTCCCGACATCTTGCAAACCTCAAGTCACTCGTTGACACTCTCGAGAAGTCGCATGGGTTCAGGAGCTTCTTGACTCGCCGAGTCTCAACTCGCTCTATATCACGAGTCGCTAATTCGATCGAGTCAGAGATTCAAGCTTGGATCGACCGTGAAAGCGTCGAGAAGCTGTCGAAAGCGTTGAAATTTTCTTCAGAGAACGAAGAGGAGCTTGTCGGTTTGTTGGAGCAGTTAGAGAAGCGATTGTCAGAAGGGTTTGATCGAGAGTTGCAAGGCTTGGTTTTGAAGTCGAAAATTTTCTCAAATCTTGAGAGAATTCTCTGTGACAGCAGTTGTTCGCAGAGACTCAGAGAACAGTGTGCTTTTGTTATAGCAGCTTTGATTAAGTTCAACAAGGATGTCTTTGCAGGTCAAGTGTTAATGGGTCCAATGGTTCATGCTCTTTTATCAATGGCCTCATGGAAATCGTTGAAAGTTCTCTGTTCACTTATCAAGTCAATTAAATCTCCGCTTGTAGATGAGATCGAGTCCAACGGAGAAATACCAAAAATCATATCTTTCTTGGACTATAAAGACCTGCAAATGCGTGTTCTTGCAATGGACGTAATTCTTGAAATCGGTTACTTTGGTAGAAAAGAAGCTATCGATGCTATGATCAAAGAAGGGTTGATAAAGAAGCTTGTGGAGTTACAGAGATCAGAACTAGGTGGTGATTTGATTGATATAGGAAGGTTTGATGAGAAAGAGAACAACAACAACAACAACAGAGAGAATGAAGGAAAAAAAGAGAACAGAGAGAGTAGGCAGAAGAGATTCTTAGAAAGCCATCCTTTTGCGAGTTGTGTCGCAAGATTTGCTGTACAATTAGAGGTTGGAGAAGGGTTGAGGCAAAGAGAGAGGAGAGCATTCAAGCAAGAGATATTGGAGAGGGTGAAGGAAGTTTCTGCTTCTGATGCAGAGGCAGCCACCATTGTAGCTGAGGTTTTGTGGGGGTCTTCGCCTTGATTTTGTAATAAAGTTTGTCATTTGTTTTTAGCCAAGGAAAAAGATAAACTTGACGTGTGTTGGTTTAGTTGACTTGTAATTTAATTCTTTTCTCCTGATTGTGTATGAGAATGAATATGTTCAAGCTTGAATCAATCTAGAAAGTAAAATCATATATTTTCTGCTAAAATTCAGTAGTTTCCTTTTGTATTATACTTTTCTTTATTGTTCTTCATTTACGGTAGTTAGCAGAGAAAGAAAGAAACTCACCTTCCCAGCTGAATTGTATTTTATTTATTCCAGAAATCATAAAAGTCGATGTTATCCTGTACAATTACAACAAAATTTACCTACACTCTGCCAACAATGGACATGAGACACTGTCCATCTCTAAGCTTTCAACAAAAAGAAAGCAAGTGTTACAGTCTAGCCTCATCCTGGTAAGCAAAAGGGTAAATTTTCGAGGCTGAAACAGTTCGAAACAAGATCAGGAAGGTACATCTCATCTCACCCTTCACAGTGGTGGAGTGTTTACATCCATTCCAATACGTAAATTGATCTCTGGGCATATCTTCTCTCTGACCACAGAAATAATGAACCAGAGAAACCTTAGACCATCATCCACTTTCGATCATTTCACTGTTTATATTTTGAGTCGTCTTACGTCGCAAAAGAGTCTTAAAAATTGTGAAAACTGCGATTAAAGCAATCTCGAGGTGTTCAGAGCTATTCATCTTTAAACTAATTTTGCCCATTTTCTGACTATTTATATTGGCATTAACTGCAAAATGCATTCCACGGCATGGCCTAAATTCAGACTGGATGCCTCCTACCAACACCATCTCCTTATTAAAGTTAAGAGCTGACAATGAAAGAGTAACATTATCATTCCTTACCGGGTAGTCGTTTCCTCTCAGTGTAGCCTCGAAACTTCCACCATATGCCACTTCAGAAGGACCAGTTATCTGTCCAGCATTAAATACAAGCTTCAGTCTCTTCCCCACAAGTACAGTATCTTCAACCTTGACTCCAACATAATTCCTCTTCCCAAAAGATGTTAGTGAAGCCCCACAATCAGTTACATTGTTTCTGAGAATCCTCAGCTTTGTATTGGCATGAACTATATAGATGAGATCTTTACCAGCAGATTGAACATCAAAGCTTAGAGCATAAGTAGGTCCCCCAGATTCAGCATAAGCTGTAGCACATTCAGACTGTATGCTGAAATCCTGCTTGTCCTTGCGCATCTGTCCAGAGATTGAAGCAAAGACATTCCCATTAATTTCTGCGGTTGTCTCCAAGTTTACACCATCAAAGCCCACGTCATGATCCCAGCCTTGGGGATCAAGAACCGGTCTCACAAGCCACTGGTCACTAGTCACGAGGCAACGATATCTATGCAGCATGTAGTCTGAGTCAAAACTTGGAGGCACCGCCATATCTGGTAACAACACAGCCTCCGGAGTTGCCTGTTGATCATTAGAATTATTGTCTTCTCCATTATCGTTCCCTTTCAAAAGCTTCTTCTTCCTCCTATTCCTACACTCTTCTTTCAATTGTTTCTTTAAATATAGTGTTTCCCGGTAATCAAGCTCATCAAGGTAATCCTTTTTCTGAGCATTTGTCAATTTCCTAAACTGAGACTTTGTCAGGATTCGAATGGGAGGTAGTCTATCATACTCATCTTCTTCATCTGAGTTTGAAAGGAAAATCTCATCAGCCTGATCAGCTGTTTCACGTGGGGGTGATAAAGAGCGATGCTGCAGAAAAGAAGACAGGAGGTGTGGCAGGGAAGGCACTCGTGTAGCAGCAGATGGCCCCAATTCAATGCTATCTTGAAATTTCAAAAGGCTATTAGCATCTCCAAGTATTTTACTGCACACAGATAAGAGCATAAACTCAGATCTCCAAACCTGTCCATTTGGAAGAATAGCTTCTCCTATCGAATTTTTCCTACACCGAGGGTGATTCTCAACCAAAAGTACAGGGTTCTCAATTCTAGAATCAGATATTGCCTGGTGAATGTGGTGCTGCATCAGATTGGAACGTTGCGTCACATATGACTCATAACTAACTGGACGTCCACTAAGTTCTTCAGGAAGATTGGAGGATGCATGAGTCAGAACAAGGGTTGTGTTAAACCAAATTGCAGTACCAAATATATCTGTCATAAGCTTTAGAAGGGGGAAGTCACTATAACCCAAGCTGATGAGGTCAAGGCGTTCAAAAAATAAAACAATGTCTGGTGGTGACTTCCTAATAAATCTCTTCACAGAGAGCATAATCTTCCTATTTCTTCTCAAATTACAGGAAGATGAAGGCAAGAAACCAGGGGTGTCAATAAAAGTTACTTTGATCCCATTGATAGTCCCCATAATCTCATGGATGTGATCTGTGCCTGGTCTAAAAGCATCAGTCAGAGTCTTGGTTTGATCAAATATAGAATTTATGGTTGCACTCTTCCCAACACCTGTTTTACCCAGGACAAGCACTCTAAGAGAGAAATTCAGTTCTGGTCTGCCGGATGCCTCCTGTTCTGCAGCTAGTGTTCTAGCTCTATCTTTTCTGACTCTTTTCAAATCCGATTCTCCCGCCCGTATCAAAGTTGCAAGATGTAACCTATATAAAACCTTCAACACCAGAACATTGTCCTGAGGCAGCCTAAACCGTAGAAGAACACGGAAAAGAGTGATTCGCAGATTCTCAGACTTTGCCAAGAGATCCAAGCCTTTTTCATCAGTGCAATTATTAGAACGGTCAGGAACTTGAACAGCTTGCTGCGAAGAGGGATGAGGCCCATTCATTTGACTAATATCAGAAGACTGTGATGTAGCACTAAGAGGTGGCATCGTTGCTTCTGGATGGGCTGCAAATATCTACGATAGTGAGCTCCGGGCCAACAAAATCAACAAAAGAAGTTTCAAGTAAGAGCAATTTGAGGTATAAAGGTTCAAGCCATGATAACAAAACCATAAGGGTTTAGCATCATATAATAACCACGATTCATATCAAACATACCTGGAAGAACTCAATTCAAATTATCCAAGATCAATATACACATCTAAAACAGCTAATAGTTGAATAATTTAACCTTAAAGCTTTCTTATATCATTCCGGCATCATCTAGCAAAGTCTAGAACAGACGTTATAATACTCACTTTTGAGCAAGAGATACATTTTAGGTGCAGGAATGGTAAAAGCCAACAAGAGGCTATGCATCGGCTGGTAGCAACAACTAACATAAAAGAATAACAGTTTTTTGCTATCCCAAAGATGTTTTGTGTGAATCACAATAATATCCAATATTACTAGCATAAAAAAATGTCATAAAATCTCGATTAAAAATAAAGCAAAGAGGACATACTAGAGTGGTCGCCACCAGAATCATCATTCGCATTTCTCTCAGGAAAAAATCTCCCACCACCCATCAAAGGCCTAGCAATGTCCAGTGAATTGGACGACGACAACTGGGCAAAAATCCAATCTCTAATTCCCTTCATCTTGTCAACTGCCAAAATTCCAAACAACTCCAAGTTACAATCTTTTCATTAAAAAAATCATTAATTTTCTCAAACAATCGAATCACCAAACAAAAATGAAACCCCAACCCATTATGTTCCCCAATCAGAAATACACCAAACCCCAAACTGTCCGAGAATTTGCATCAATTTCACCACCCCAAACCCTAAAACAAGAACCAAAAGAACCTGATAAAATTGCAAGAGATTGAACCCAATTCTGATTTATACCGATCAAGCCGCCGGATTCATCGGATATACGAGTCCGCAAGCAAGAGAGACGCCGAAATGGTGAGGTCTGAGAGAGAAAGGGAGAGAAGAAATGAT
>JANJEY010000007.1:65762652-65781777 GCA_024703695.1 Erythroxylum cataractarum
AGGGCTGAAGTGACTAAGAAAAGAAAGAACAGAGAGCAGTTCTCCAAGAAGGGCATGAGTGCTCCAGCACCAGCAAGCGCCGGATTCATCGGATATACGAGTCCGCAAGCAAGAGAGACGCCGAAATGGTGAGGTCTGCGAGAGAAAGGGAGAGAAGAAATGATTGGATTTTGTTAGATAAGAGACGAACACATTCTTCACTCCCTTGTTTTATCTGCAAGCTCTCTCCGACTTTATTTTCCATATAACAAAAAAAAAAATGTAAAATCGGTGGGTGTGATCAGCTGCTTTGCAGACTCACAGTTGTGGTTGACTAGAAGTCAAGGGTATCTTTTATTTTGAGCAAAGTTACCATTCGGGGTAGGTGATATCATGGTCCCAATTTTAGGGAATGCCGGCCAGGAATCAAACACCCAGGCTGTATACTTGACACGTGGCGGAACATAAGGCAACTGCTGGTGCGAGGATTACGAACAAGTTCTCGTGCTGAGTGAAGGACAAAATAGTGAATGATTGATGATGCTAGTTTGCATCTCTTAAACGACCGTGTCGTTTAGAGGCCCGTTGGATTGTTGGGTTGGTGTTATGAATGGCAATTGGAGTTTAGGATATATTTGGAAAAAACACTTTATTTATTTATTGAGATAAATTTGAGTTTTTATATTTAAATTTGGCTCAAAATTTAAAAGCCTAACATTGCTAACATAATGTATATGAGAATATTTTAAATCAAATTTAAATTAAATACAAGTTGATTCATTAAATAGCTTAAATAATATGATTAATCTGTTATTACTTAATCTCGATAATTCATCAAAAGATAACAAATTTTTATAGTTGATTACTAAATATTTGTATCATATTGTAAAAGTGATACAAAATTAATAAATAACCATTATTTGGGCATACACAAAGTTCCTGTGACATTCACAAGATAAAAAATCACTTGTTATGAATTATTAATTATGGATATCTTAAATTGAAAATGATTGAGATGATAAAAAATCACTTACTATGAATTATTAGTTACGGATATCTTAAATTCAAAATGATTGAATTGACTCGTGACTTTTAAATTCAGTTCCTAATTAATGGGATGCGAATTAACTATAAAACAATGAAACCAACTACCATGTACAACTTCTAAGAATAATAAATTAATAAGAAAAAGAAAACGTTATTACACTTTCCATTCTTACATTAACTTTGGTCCGATCTGCCATATGCTTCTTAAGTTATTACACTTTCCGCTCTTACGTTAACTTTCCTCCAATCTGTCATGCTTCCAAGCTTTCTTCCTTCCCAAAATTTCAAACAATGGGCTGGAGACCCTAATTCTAACGAAACTTTGTTCATTGAAAAAACAGCAGAGACCCACTTCACCGAGAAGGCACATTTTGGGCCATAGCCCATAGAATTGGGATAAGGTGCTGAAACATGAACTTGTGAGTCTTCCAATGTGTCGAGCAATCAGTCATGGCTTTCCTCAACCAACAAGAAGCAATGGAGGAAGTCTTCAAGGGCTTTGAAGGGGGCTAGAAAGGAATTGAATCAGATTCCAAATGAGCCTATATATAATCAAAATATCATATGTCATTTTAAAAATTTTAAAACAATGACTTATAAGTTTAATTTCACGTGTAACTAATTTTATCTTTATATCCCTTTCTTATATGAGATTACTCGCTTATAAATTTATGATATTTTTATTTCACAAGTAAATCTATCCATATTGGACTAGCTTTTTGTTGTTGTGAAAAATTGGAACTTGGATAGAACTGGTTCATAGCTAAAATGAAACTGAAAATATTACTGATAAAATATAGACACAGGTTTTACATAAAAAAATTCTTAAATTAGGATAAAAATTACGGGCAATGATAGAAAAAATCTACTATTAAAAACTAAAGAATTAAATGAAAAAAAAACTAAACTCACAAAAATACACAAGAATATTTTTCCCTCTCTTTTTTGTTTCTCTCACCTCACATTTCTCTTTTTTTTGCTTTTTGCATGTTTTTTTCATGTTACTCCTACCTTTTCAATAGTAAAAATGCCTTTATGTGAATGACCGGACAAAATCATTTTGTCCGTACTAGACACGAAAGACATTAAATTCGGTGTCTACTAATCACAATTATTGATATTTGTTAACTCATAGCTCATGTGAAATCATTTCAGTCACTTAATAAATTACTCATTCATTTGACCTAAATTTATAATTTTTATTCATCCAAATTCGTCAACCTGCTTCAACGACGGAGCTATACGGGATCTAGTGGTGCATTGGATCCCCCAAGGTTTTTTAAAAAAATTATTTTTCATATATATATATATATATATATATAATATGGAGTTATTTAAGAATCAATAATATACTGGGTCTCTTAAAATTAAAAAAAAATAATATTCAGACCCTCTTATATTAAATTTTTTGGCTCTATCACTTACATGCTTTGATATCAATAAGATCATAGTGAACTTATATACAAATAAGACATTATATCTCATCATCGTATCCAAGTGAACTAGCAGGTTCATCTGTGACGGTATCCAGGTGAACTCGTAGGTGCATCTTCCAAACCACACGCATACCGTCACAGCTGAACGTATGGCCAAACCACACGCATACCGTCACAGCTGAACGTATGGCATGATAGCTAACAGAAGGCGCTGTGTGCATCTCATCATCTGCTTTCGAAATTTGGTTTGATCTGCCCATCTTTATTTGGCAGTCATCCTCTGATATGTAACCCCGACCTTTTCCCTGGTTTGATTTTAGTAAAAATACGAATTCTGTTTAACATTTCTTGAAATATTTAAATTAATTTTTAGCATCAGACGGCGATGAAGTGGGAAACTTGAAATATTTAAGTTTAATTTTGATAATTTTTAATTTGTAATTAAATTGTTTTTAAATAATGTTTAATTAAATGAATATCATTTAAAAAATTGAATCAAAATAGCATTAAATTAAGAAACGATGTGAATCAATCTCACATTTAAAGATTAATTAATTTAAATTCAAATTTAGTAATTTTAAATTAAATCGAACCACGATAAATTAAACTAAGCTAAAAAAAGGCGTTCCTAATTCAATTCCATACACAAGGTACGTTTACATTCACGTGTAAGCGTCTCAACTGCTGAGCCTGAGACCGACCTGTCAGGGAAGATTTCAAGAATCGAATGAGACAAAGCTACTTCTTTTTGATCTTATATATGAACGTGCCAAATAGTAAATGCAGTGTGTTGATAATGGAAGATCCAAATGAGTAGGACCAAAACGAAGATTTATACACTAAAAGAAGGTCATTAGCTTTATTTCAGTATAAGAAAGATTAGCAAGCAAAAGCTAATTGGGATACGTAGTCCACCTGTTTGCCTGATCGGAGAAGGAATCTTCAAAGAGCCTCCGGTGCAAATGTCTTGAATAGCTGGACCATCATTAGCTTTCCAGACCAGACCGCGGACCGCGGTCCGCAACAACTTATTCGTCATTATGTCCATTTTCCAGGAGCCACGCTGCCAAGCTCTTAATTACGGGGTAAAGGCTGGAGACCCGTAGGCCCTAGCCAGAGCCGAGAACTTGTTGGTAGTGTTAAAAACAAAAGCCCCACTTGGTGAAGTTTTAATGCTTTTGACCACTTCAGTACATACGTACAACATCGAGCGGTCAGTTCTCGAAAGGTTAAAATATGATTTACACCTCAATAATTTGTACAAAATTTAAGTAAATTTATACTGCTGTTTTTAAATAATTTTAAGTTTTAATACTATTAAAATAATTCTGATTAAAATTTAATATTATTAAAATAGTATTCAACTGCAATCCCTATTCTTTATAAACGCATTAAATAAACTTTCGAATTAACACAATAATATGTAAATCACGTCAATCAAGTGTACCGCACTAAGCAAATCTTGTATCACATGCTCGATCGCAAAAGTGTAAGTAGAGAAAATGGAATATAATACTATTTAGTCTCGTACCTCTCAACTTTATCAACTCGATTATTCTTAAGGATATTATTTAGAAAACGTTAATACTATTTTTAAAAGATAGATTAACTTAAATTTTTTACAAATGTTAAGACCTTAGAGACAACAAAAATATCAACTGCAACTATCATGTGACATAAAAATATATGTTTTTAGGAAAATTATATTTTAATATATTTAATAAATGAATTTCTACTTTGTATCCAAAGAAGAATATACGAATGTATTAAATAATTAAATAGCCTTTATTAATATATTAATGTATTAATAATTACAAAATACGTCAATATTAACATTTAAACTCTTTATTTTTATCATCATAATTTTTAAACTTTATGTAATAAATACGCTAGAGAGTATGTATTTTTAAATTAAATTATTTATGTAATATTTAAAAATCACAAAAGAGATATTATATAATTTTATAAATGACAAAAATATAGTATTAATAAATGAAAAAAATAATAAATGGAAACAGTATTGTTGAAAAGTTGGAATTTTTAAGAAATCTATTACTTTTAATTAAAAAAAAAGAAACCTATTACTTTTCAGTTTTCCTTATTGAGAATGACGATAGACGAGCCCCCACCGTTGCGCACCACCGCGTCACGAATATTTATATACAAAATTGGTTGGCTGGCGGCCCACAAACGCATGGTTCCGACACGAGGCAGTCTCATTTTCCGGTGGTGGGGTCGTGTAATAACTAATAATGCAATGCAAGGGCATGATTATGAACGCCCCTGAAACCCAAGGACGTGCTTGCTCTTCCGCCTGTTTTGTTTGCTTTGCTCTGGTTCTTCGAGACAAAGAGACAAAAGACATTCTTGTCGTTATAGTAATACTCGTTAATGAAAAATCAGAAGCAGAATATGGCGATGGTGATGACGACGACGACGGAGATCACAGACACAGACAAGAGAGTCTCTTATCGGTGAGTGGTCCAGAGACTCTATTTATCGACCTCCCAAATCTCTTCTCGTCTGCTTCAATTCAAAACAAACAATACAAACGAACCCCATCAACCAAAAATAATTGAACCCTGTTCTGGGATCATTTCGACATATTCGTTTGGTGAATCAAAGTACGAACCAGTGAATGAGTTAAAAAGATAAAAATGGTGAAATGGAGGAGGAAGAAGTCAGCGGAGGTTGAAGGAAGAAGATGGTAATCTTGTTATTTTGTCACGTGGTGTAGTTCTCATGGAACTTAATTTGTTCTTAATAACCTTTGTAACAAAACAAACACTGTATCATCACATTTCTCGAGCTTCGACGCACGATTCCTTTTGTGGCTACCAACCAATAGCAGCCCAGATCAGTATGGTCCCACTCACCATAACACACAAATCTCTCTCTTTCTTCTACATTGTGTGTTTTCCATGTACACGGCACAAAGACGTTAGACAATATAAAGAGCACAGAGGTTGTAGAGAAGAGATTGGAGAGAATTGAGTATTCTCTTCTTCTTTGATGAGAAGTGATATTGGCCATATAATTTGCAGAAGGAGAAAAGGAGAGAAGGGTCGGTATTCTCTTCTCTTCTTGGTTGATGAGAATATTGTCTTTATCACTGAGAAAGGAAGAGGCAGAGACGTTTTTTAGGCTTTGTAAACCGTTTTTTTTTTTTTTTTTTGTCCTTGGATTTTCCTCATAAAGTTTCCATCTTTATAGCAACCCAAGAGAGATAAGAGAGAAAAAAATCATGGCGACGAAGATGGGTTGCAAGTACAAGATTGGTTTGATAATTATCGTCAGTGTTATTGTAGTCTGGGTCACCTGTGCAGAGGTTACACAGGTCTTGTTCTTTCTTTCCTACCCTCCTTCTTTCTTTCCCTTTGAATGGCTTTCTCTGTATGTGCATGGATAGTGTCGTAGTGGATGACCTATCATCTACTTCCAAGTTTCGGTAAATGAGAAGATATCGTCTTTTTCCTCTCTGGGTTTGGTTTCTTTTACTTTTATTTTGGGTTCTATCGTTGTTCGATCCCTGAGATCATCCGCTGAAGATTACGAAAGATGAGTTCTTTCGTTGTGGTGGCGGGGGTGGTTGGTAGTTGAACAGTGTTGAATTTAAGTCGAGAAAGTTACACAGTTGCCAACTATTTGATTTTTCCTTTTTGTCCCTCTATTGATTTCAGCTTTGGAGGTGGTCTAGGTTGGTCATGTAGGCTTTAGGAATGATAATGATGTTATCCTTTTGATTAATGTTGCAACCAATCATTACAGTTTTGTTCGTTTTGGAGTTTTGTCCCAGATAATGGGAACTGACTTTAATCATTACCCAGCATGTGTAATCTTAAACATGTTTTATTTTATTGATTAATAATTTGGCATATTAAGTTTTCACATCCCGCACCACGTCTGGTCTACAGTCCCTTTCTTCATAATTTTGTTCAAGTCCGTAGGAATAATGGATGCATCATATACTGTTAAAAAAAGCCCAAATTTTGTGTTCTTCAGTTCTTGCTCTTGGCTTAAAAGCAGCATTTCATCATTAAATTCCTTTGTACAAAAACAAGTTTGCGTCGTGGACATACAGTTTGCCCTCTGCCTGAGCTTTCAACTGACTTGTCGTTGTTCAACAGGGCGTATTCACAGACTATGAGCACCCTTTTATGATGGCTTATATTGGAACCTCACTCTTGGTTCTTTACCTTCCCATTGGATTCATCAAGGAGTGGTGGGAAATGTCTTTGAGAAATCGATCTCGTAAAGGTGTCAATAATGCAGCAAGCAGTGACGAGTCAGGAGATGATGATGGTTCTCCTGAACCTGTGGAACATAACAGTGTAGCTAATCTTGACATTGAACAACGAGGTGTTGCTGTTAACAAAGACTCTGCCGTGGTAGATGTAGGAGTAATGGAAAATGGAAATCCTATAGCTCCTCAAAGTAATGATGGTACGGACATGGAGGAACTTAGCTCTTATCAGAAAACAAAAAGAGCTGCCATCATCGGCTTCTTCTTTGCACCTCTCTGGTTTTTCACGGAGGTATGCAACCTTGGCATGGATGGTTCCCCCCCCCCTCCCCCCCCTTCATATCTCTTTGAGAAAGCTGATTCGATAGCAAGAACCTGAAGTTTTCTGGAACAAATGACTTGTTCAAAACGAATAAAATAGAAGAAACAAGCAAGATAAGTTCACTTATGACTAAGGTTTCTTAAATTTTCAGACGGGGTTCGTGAATTCTGCAAACTGATAAGAGCATATATTAAAATTGTTGAGTGAGGTAAAAGTGAACAATTTTTCCAAGGGGTACCCTCTTTAAAACAGTGGTTTGATGTTTGCAGTATCTAACAAATGCTGCACTTGCAAGAACAACGGTTGCCAATACAACATTATTGAATTCAACTTCAGGCCTTTTTACACTAATAATTGGGGCGATACTGGGTGAAGACAAGATCAACATAGTCAAAGTAATTTCTGTTATTGTCAGCATGGCAGGTGTTGGTATGACAACTGTTGGGAAGACATGGTCTGCAGATAAATCACATTCAAGTTCATCTAGGTATGTACTATTGGGGATTGCACAAGGATCCAAATTTCCAGATTAAAAGTTAAATGGTTGTAATCTTACAGCTATATCTATGAAGGTTTTCAAGTAGAAACTAATCATTTTTTCTGTAATCTTTCTTACGGTGGACAGTGATCACAAGAGTTCTCTTATAGGCGACCTATTTGCAGCACTCTCAGCTTTGACTTATGCTCTATTTACAGGTGAAATCTTCTTAAGTTTGTCAAGAATTTAGGTAAAAATCAAAAGTATAGTTTCCAATGTTGTGGGAAAAACTGACAGAAATCAACTGACAGTGCTGCTCAAGAAGTTAGCTGGAAAACATGGACGAAAGGTCGACATGCAGAAGCTGTATGGTTTTATTGGACTATTCACACTAATATGCCTTTGGTGGCTTGGTACGAGCAAAATTCTCTCATATATACTCTTTTTAACTTTTCATCATTTACAGGGTTTAACTGGTTTTCTTAATGTCTTCAGTTTGGCCTCTCAACGCCATGGGAATGGAACCCAAGTTCTCATTTCCACATTCAGCTAAACTCATAGGAATCATTTTTGCTAACTGTTTGGTTGGAAGCGTTCTGTGTGACTACTTCTGGTATGCGAAGACAGTTATCGTTTTCAGCTTTTATCTTTATGTTCTTTGTCTGAGCAAGTGGAATTATTGCTATCTCCAGGGCATTAGGTGTTGTGTGGACTAACCCACTAGTGGCTGCTCTTGGCATCTCCCTAACCATACCAGTGGCCATGTTGGAGGATATGGCGATACATCGACAACGTTATTCTGCAGTTTATCTACTTGGTGCAGCTCAGGTGAACTTATAACATGAAACATTCACAGGCTTAGAACTAATAGTTTGATCAACTCTTTCTCAGATAAATAATAGTTCATTGGTTGGTCCTGCAGGTGTTTGTGGGATTCGTAATAGTCAATCTTTCAGATTGGATTTCCCCAAAGATCAAGAAGATAGCCCCTGAAATCCCAAGAATAAAAATGACCTTTCTACGTCTCGGCTAATTTTGCTGGCATTATTGGTCTTCATGTTCTTCAGTTGGGGGGCTGAGGAAAACAGAGTTATAAATGCACGAGCCTCATGAACTTGGGATCTAAGAAAGAGACATTAGATTCTTAAATCTTTCAGCAATTCTAGTTAGTGTCGGCAAGCTTTTGTTTAGGGTAATGTTTTTTTGAAGGTGTAGCAGCATCGACGAAGAACCACGTACACTCTGTTCGAAAATGTCAATAAAGAGTTGAAATCACATCCGACAAGAGTTCATTGCATTTGACAGTGTGCCATATCTCTCATCGCCTGCTTTCTTAGAGAAATGACCACAACTTTTAGCTTCATAACTTGTACCATCCATATTGGTTAAAAGCAGCAAGAAAGCAGACAACTTTTTAAACAGAAGTCAAGTTAAAAGTAAACAAGCAGCTATAGGATTCAACTAACGATTATACCTTGAAACTAATGGACCAAAAATTTAGCAAAAAAGAAGGCATTTGTGCTTTGGCAAGTTATGCTTTATCAGCACCAAGTTGCTTCAACAAATGGATATGAAATCGTTGTAGATATGGTAAACGACAGAAGTGGATGGAGAACATATACTCAGTAAATTTCGGTGCCCAAATGCTTCCATAGCATGAAACGATGGCAATTCATGGACTTGGACAGGGTAAAAGAACTGAGGACAAAGGGATCAAGTGGGTCAAGATTTCTTCTTTTCACATCCACAAATTTTCAGATGCAACAAATCTCTATATAACAATTAAATGCATTACCCTTTTATGCGTCTGCCCAACATTCGAGTGAAAAGACAACTCCATCCATTCACATACTTATGTGAAAGCAAAGGCAACTGACTAACTGAGGCTTAGCATAAGCGTATGGATGGTGTCATTGGGCCGAAACATGTGGCAGCTCAAGCATCACAACTAGACAGAACCTAAATGATCGGAAAATGAAAGGTAACTTCTCGACATTGAAATGTTACTATGGTAACTTGCAAGGTGACTTTGCGAGCCCTCAGGGGAAAGGTCCACAAGAAATGGTACTTCCTAATGCTTCCAAGAGGGTAGTTTTCGATCAGACTTGTCTTGTTCGGCCAATTGTAATCTTTGCAAATTTGAAATGTCACTTCAGATCATTATAAAATTGGAAATAATTCTATACCATACAAGTGTGTGTAGAGCAGGGATTTTCAGAGGACCCCCTGCGAATATCCTTATTTGACTGAGCAATGATCAAGAAGATATATTCGGTAAATCTTTTTCTGGGTAAGCTTAGAAAACAATTATCTAAAGGGGCAAGCAAAGCGATTGCCGTTCATAGTAAACCTTCTGTAATTCATATACCCGGTAAGAAAGGATTGGTACAGTGGTGAACTACATTCCCAAGCATTTGACCTCTCTAGAGGACCTTGAGGAGAAAAAAGAATCAATCCAACCTACACTTGAATGAGAATAAAAGGAAACTTAAGCGGAAAAAATCAAATCAGGAATCACTTAAAAAGAGTAATATGTACCTCCATAAAACGTAATGTTCCCAATGTTGAAGTGCCTCAAAAATTTAGGCCCACTTATGTTCCAACTCATCAATAAAAGTACCACTCAGATAGCGGTCATGTAGGAACTTCCACGGTGCAAGAAACTGGGTCATTGTTATTTTTCCTCTTGGCTTGCAAAGGTTAGCCATGGCATCTGCGTTGGTAAATTTCATGTTGGTCATTGATACAACTTCTCGCTTGCACAAGTGAGTTGATCACCGTTTTACCCTTTCTGGCATTGTATCACGTAGTGGCTTGTTTTTCACTTGCTTTGTAATAAAGCATTTTCTGTACATAAAACATCA
Source organism: Erythroxylum cataractarum (assembly GCA_024703695.1). Classification (NCBI taxonomy): domain Eukaryota; kingdom Viridiplantae; phylum Streptophyta; class Magnoliopsida; order Malpighiales; family Erythroxylaceae; genus Erythroxylum; species Erythroxylum cataractarum. The sequence goes on from JANJEY010000007.1 coordinate 65,773,022, forward strand.
TGTACCCCTGGGCGGCCCTCACAATGTTCTCATTGACTTGAGTGACCCAAGCATCATCGCACTTGTACCATTGATCACTCAGACGCAGATATGTGACATAATGTCCAGCATCTAGCTTACCCGTGTGAGTCACCACAGCAAATAACTCAAACTCTGCTGGCATCTCATTTGATGCGTCTGGCTCATCTCCATCAAATGGGAAAATCCTATTGCCAAATCGACTCCTCAGGATAGAAGAAGAAAGGTAAGGTGACATGTCCAAGGAGAACGGAAACTGCAAGTATCGATCTATCTTCCTTGACATTTTACGCATTGATGAATGCTCAAATCTTTTAATGTGGAAACAAGAAACCAAAGGAAGCTTTCTTATAGACATCTGTTTGAGAGATTCCTGCCTCACCTGACACTGCTGGCAAAAGAATTTTTGGTCAGATCCCAGTCTCTCAGGTCTAGTAAATCGATCCAAACACCCCATCAGTGTAGATATCCCACAATGTTGGCCCGAATTCTTGCAATCTGCCTCACCATTGCAAGATTGATGAGCCTTTGTCGACACTGTCTTTGCTGAACCTCCTTGGTGGGGTTCTAAATCCAGTGAAATGTCAACACATGGGTCATATGTTGTAGAGGTGAAACCACAAGTCATACACATGACATCAGATCTCAAGATACCAGAAAACACTTTATGAGCAATACAACATTCTCCATGACCTGCATTAAAAGCAAGGTGGTATTAAAACTTTGACTGTAAGAGATTACAAAACCTACAAATCTGATTCATATCACATTACAAAATAAAGAAAACCCATCTAAAATGCTTCCAGATCAAAGTTAGGACATGTCACCAGCAAATGACTCCAGAGGGCACACTATTCAATCAAAGTAATCTATTAGCTACTAGCAGCCTAGATATTAGTTCAATTCCTGGATTTAACAATCAATTCTCCCAACTTGGTAACATTAGTGATTCTTTCTCTTGCTAGGCACCTACACCAAATAACTATCCCATATCACCATGAAAAGAAAACTACAGAGGAAGTTTCATCCTAAAGCAACATAAACAAGGAAGCTCAAGAAGTATGCAACATAAGCCTTAGGCAGGATGTGAACCTAGTGCAACCACCCTTGTTAGCTCCTGGAATGGATCAACTTTTCAACGAGGTAAGACCCCAAGAAGGACAAAGGCGGAATTAACACGAGTATTCTAACAGGTGACAATTCCCTATGATGAAACCAAGTCGTCTAAGGAAAAGTTGACTTACTGGAATTAAAGCAGATGACACCATCAAGTCTGCAAGTTGATGTTGAGACTTACCCCTAAATGAGCACTTTGTCAACTCCTAAAGCAAAAACAAAGGAACCTAAAACCACACCCTGCAGTTAAAAGTTACGGTTACTGTGGTTGGTACTACTTTGGACCAATGTGATGAAAGAGATGTATTCACATAAGAAAATAGGGTTGTGCGCGTTGAAGAAAACTTAAGGTTGACAGTCTTCAACCTTAAAGGTCAGAAACCTCAATCTAGGGGCCATAACAATCACTACTCCTCTAGGCACCACTGATCAGAAAATTAGTCACTTACTGTGCCAAAACCCTCGATAACTCCCTCCTATTACAAGCGGCTGCCACTTAAACACGAGCTTTTCATGTTCCATTCATGGCATTCTAAATCTACACGGGTGAATACTACTGCAACATAATTCTTAAGAAATCACACAAATTGGCTTTGACCAAACAAGCTAACTGATTCGATCTTATATACGCACAAGCGAGGTGAAGCAATCCATAAGAATGAAATCGTGACCTCATTGCAACATCAAAATAGAGAATAAAAATGGAACTGCCTTGATAACAAAAAAAAATCTTTTACATTTACATTGTGCTTGTAAGAACAATCATTTCCCAGATAAGTTAGTAAAGTGTAGAAACCTGGAACCAGAAGACTACAATGTGATTTCTTTTGCCAATCAAATACAAGCATCAACACTGATTTTCATTGGATACAGTATGATTACAATTTATCACACAGCTTATCGGCATATGGAACCTATGAGTCAGCACATGTTCCAGCACAAGTGGCACCTTAATGTTTCCTTCAAAACTGGCATCCTTAAAAGGCATAAAATCTGGAAAAAATCGTTGAAAACCAAACAGTCTTTACCTTGACTCTGAAGCTTGCAACGATCTTTCTCCACCTTTTCATGGATCCCATCGAGCATAGAAATAAAAAACTCATGGGCATCCTGCTGCTCATAACTCGCCAAGTTTGCAGCATGTTGCCACCAACTGTAACACATGAAACCAAAATTCATAAAATCTCCGAACAAAAAGACCGCAAATCATGACTAATGAGTATAACCCTACATGCCAAAAGTCAAAGCACTGAAAAGGCTATAAAATTTCTGACAAACCCCACAATGTATAGGATCAGTACCCATATTGTTGTACATGCATTATACACAAGGTATCCATTAAAACAAACTCCTCACTTCGCACGTAAAAAAGAACGTTCCTTTACACAGACCCACAATATACACTGTCATATATACCTGTACAGAAACTTTGCAGGACTATAAGGCTTCCGATCACCGGAGAAAACCGCCGAAAACATAGCATCCATATCACATGCCAAACATAACCTTGCGGTTTTATTATCTCCACCACCTACATTTCGTCTTCTACCGTTATTATTCGTATTAAAACCATTGCTATTACACGAAAGTCCATTCTTTTGTTGACAATAGTAACGGTTATGCCGATCACTGAGAAAATAGTTCCTCAACGGAGGAGTATGGAGCAATGCTTGAAGAACAGAGTTCATAAAGCACGTGTTTCCAAGATTGTTCAATCCTCGCAACCCCCACGGCGGATCTGAGCTCCAATCCAACGGACTCGAGCCGTTTCCGATCAGAGCGCGCTCTTGGATCTCCGGAGACCACGGCCGGTAATCTATTCGTCGCCTTTTGCGTAGGTTCTCCGGTTTGACGGTGTTGATTGTGGCAGATTTGAGAGCGGAGGTCTGTGAAAGGACCACGGCAGCATCGAAGTCGCGATCGTAGACCTGATCACGGCACACGCAGCAGAAGAGCTCGGCACGGTCGACATCGACGGCGATCTCGTGACCAGGTGGCATAGAGGTGGCATGGGCGGCAGCGTGGGAGTGGCCGGACGGCGTGTGGCAGGATAGGGCGGCGCAAGCCACGCATGCGTAGAGACGAGGACGCGCCGACTCTCCACACGCACCGCAGCGAGGGATCTCGGAAGGATCGCGGTGGATGGCGGCTCGGCCTCCCGGCGGCTTCACGCGGAGGCAGTCCTGGAGGGCGCGAAACGGTTTGGCGCCATTACGGTTGCGGAACTCGGCGACGTGGGGGCACGACGACGGCAAAATCTGACCGTTGATGCGGTGATGGTGGTGGTGGTGGTGTTGATTGATCTTTGATGACATGGATGGAGATTTGCAGCGGAGCGGCGGCGATTGAAAACCCTAGATTTGAAGGACATAAGGCAAGGGAAGCAGGAGATCAACGGCTGGGATTGGAAGATCAAGGGTGGGGGTCCATTGAGGGTGATGAGGATGAGGATTGCTCCACTGAAATTCTCGCTCTAGTTCCTCTGTTGCATAAGATTGTATGTCCTCGCAATACCTAATGGGCGTTTTGGTGTAATTTTTGTAGGTTCTTGTGCTTTTCTATTTTATTGGAATTTGTTTTCCAAAAAATACTCAATACTGTTTATCATTTAGTTTATAAACAACATTTGACAATTTTTTTAATTATTTTATCCAATATAGTGTAGAAATTAAACAATTAAAACAGTAAATTGGCCCATCAGCTTCCATGCAACTCACTATTGTCAAGGTCTACTAGTCTTGGTCTCTCAGTGGGCAGGGCCACTCCTTAATTGCTACTGCCACTTTATCTATTACGTTACAGTTAAAATATTTACAAGTCAATAATATAAATTTTCACTTAAAATAATTTATTTCGAAATGAAAAATCTCTGATTAATTAATTATAATCAGAGATTTAGTGGTTGAGTGATTCTTAATTTTAAAAAAAAAATCAATTCAATTCAATTTAATTTAATATGTTAATTTTTTATTTAATTATAATTTATTAAATTTAAAAATATTTATTAAATTCAAATTTGAATCTAAATTTAATTATATTATTATAATTAAACTCCAATCTAATTATAATGGAGTTGGTCCTTGATTTACGCCGAATCAATTTAATTTATTATCCTTACTCGATTTGGTTGATAATAAAATAATAAACTGTTACGTTTATATCTTAGTTAAATAAAATTATATCAAACAGAAAAGCTCTGCAACACTCACATGGCTGCCAGGTTTAATTCACATGCCTACCCCAAGCGAAGGTAATCACATCAGCCGCACCACACGACTTCTACATTAGTCCTCTAACCAACATTAATTTTCAAATTGAGAAGGTAATCACATCAAGATTCAGATTCCTAATCATTACATAACATTGATCATAGCTTGCCTGGAAACGTGCACCGCATGTTCTTTCCAGGGCCTTCTTTTGCATGACAGAGTACCATCAATTGAGTCTACACTCTACAGTTCACTTTGATAATTTAAAAAGTTTCCATAACTAGAAGGTGAGATAGCCCCAGAAGAGAAAGAAATGAGAGGACAGCCTTAAGATGTTGTTTTCACTTGATTTACTTCTGTACCAAGTTTCACATGTCTGTTCTGTCTGCTTCAGTTTCATAGGATTTCTCAACTTTTAAGCGACCTTATGTCAGAAGTGATTCCAAGTCAAGCATTACATGTTTCACATAAAGAACAGTTGATTAGAGCAGATTAGAGCTCTGGAACATTGAAACGTAACGACAAAAGAAACAACAACACGATCACCTTCTTCCACAACAATCTAACTTCTGCAAAAATAACAACGTGACATGCTTAAGAATTTACATCTGATTTTTTTTTTCCCTGGACAAAGAATGATACTGCTACCATTTCTAGCTGTACATTGCATTATTGTTAGTTGAACTCAGAGGAGTACCCAATTATATTATGCTTGTAAATGATGATGTCAATTTGTATGGAACATTGGCAAGAGGACCACGCTGCTCAGCAAGGTCATGAACGTCCCTGACAATATCGAACACCGCATCAGGTTGGGCTAGTTTAAGCGCATTCTCTGACATTGTCTTGAGTTCATCCTTTTTGGTACTGAACCACTCTGTCACAATTCTTGCTGTTTCTTTAGGACTTCTGGTGAAGATACCAGCACCATTTTCGACAACATAAGGAACATTGCCCTTTTCCTGGAGTTGCCAGATTTAAGAAGGAGAAGAATATGAGATAAAATTACTATTTGGTTTCACTAAGCAGCTGCAGTGGCCGAACTTGTATCACTTACTTGTCCAGGAATGTAGTCATTGAGAATAATAGGAAGTCCACGGATCAGAGCCTCTGCAATTGTACCAGGTCCAGCCTATATAACCCAGAAGTTCAAGAAATCGGTTACATCAAAAGTAATCATAAAATAAGTAAAAGGGTCGCAAACTTTCTGTAACATACGTACTTTTGTAATTATGCAGTCACAAGCTCCCATCCATTTCTCCATCTGTGTTTCAAATCCTCTAACCTGCAATTCGGAAAAGAAGGAATGAAGAGGAAAGTGTCAATGATGTTCTATTTGTAAAAAATGATCAATCAGGTTTCAGAATCAAGAACCAACACCTTAACCAGGATCTTCCAGTCTTCAGATTCCAAAGTAGATTTAAGAATCTTATTGCGACCACAGATTATAACCAACTGGCCAATTGGTTTTCCTGTCTCTTTATCCTGCAGTGATTCTCCAAGGGCCTTAGCAGTTTTACCAACAGGTCCCATACCCTCACCACCTCCCATCAGCAAAACCGCGGGAAGATCAGGATCCATTCCAAGTTCTTCTCTCAACTCATCCTACAATCATAAAGTCGCAATGCAGACTTAATCAGAACCCAATGCAGTTGCAAATGTTAATATAAATTCACGATCACAATTAGATATACCTTGGAAAGGACTGCACGGGCAAAAGAAGGGCGAACCGGCAAGCCAAAAACACGAATTTGGGACTCTTCTAGTCCATCTAATGCAGCTCTCTTTGCTACTTCCTTTGACGGGCAATAACATCTATTAACCCCAGGATGAAACCTGAAACATTTTTAGTGTTAGTAACGTCCGTCGGGATGACAAAAGAGGTAATTTGCAATTGAAATGACCTATAAACTTACCATGTAGGGTGGCAAGAGTTCAGATCTGTGATAACTGTTGCAAACACCACTTTCTTTTGAAGGCCTTGCCATTTAAGAACCCATAAAGGAATATGCTGCATCAAGGGATGAACACTGATGATGATGTCTGGCTTGTACTCCATTAGACCAGCTTCCACTTCCCTTCAAATCATACAAAACTAGAATTAGAAATTACGATCGTACTTTGAATCTAAATACCAATCCTTGATTCGTTTGTCCATCTTTAGTTTCTAGCAGCGTAAATAATTACAGCTTGAGGAAACAAGTAAATGGGGTGATAAAAGTTCTTAAAATAGCAAAAGAAAGTATTTACTTGGCGTAATAGGCTGCTATTGCAGCAAGGTAGCAGCTGTGTATCCATTTCGGAGAGGTGCTGTGAAATGCAACCTTCCATAGCTGGACATGCTTTACCATGAATTTGTATTGTCTTTCCATGTCGTTCAATGGCCACCCAGTGTACTCTTTCCAAACATCCTTCACAATTACCTGAAACAAGAGGAAAAGCTGAAACTGTTTCTAAGATATTCCAAATATAGGAAAATCCCTGGAGGAATTTATTGATTATGAGGAAAAAAATAAAAAGTTGGTCAACGTCGTTTTCTGTAAGAGAGAGGTGGGGAGAGGAGAACGACAAAATGAAATTCAAACATTGGAAAAATGATAAGCAATTGATTAAGATCTGTATAAGTCTTTCGCTAACGTTCAAAACAGAAGAAAAAACCACAAGCAAGAAAATTCAGAGATTGAATCCTTGCAAAACAAAGAAACAAAGACTAAAATTTAGTAGAAGAAGAAACAAAAAGGTGTGTAGTGCTCACCTTAACACGCCCAAAAAGACCGGATAAAAAAGCAAGATCATGAGGAATAAGAACAAATTCTAGAAATATAGCAAAATTGAGTTCTATAAGCATACCCTGTACTCATCACCAAACTCGAGCTTGAAAGCATCGCGAATGGCTTCAGCGGAGGCACGATGACCACCACCTGTATCACTCATAAGGATGAGCACATTCTTGGTTCTCTCTGCACCCATTTGAACAAGCTCCATGTTCCCATCACCGTCCTCAAAATCATCCTCCATCTCATGAACATGGTACCTTTTGTGATGGTGGTGACCGTTGAAGCTTCCGATGCTACCGGTAGAGCTAAAATTCCCATACACTCTCTGCAACACCTCCGCAATGGACGCCTTCTTTGGAGACTCCACTCTCACCGCCATGTTCGTATAATCAATGACCAGAGACACAAGAAAGCAATGAAATAGCACAAGCAAACTTATAAACTTATTACGGATCGAAAAGAAACAAAGAGAGACAAAACCAACGAAAACCCAGATGGGAAACGCTGGCTAATCCTCCGTCCCGCCGCCAGAAATGGAAATTTTCCGGCGGAGAGAGGGAAGGTGGAGACTTTGGACGACGGGCAGCGAAAGGCAGAAGCAACGGAGATTTTATGATTGGTATTGTTATTTGTTGCTGGTAGGGTTGTTGTACGTCTGAGTTGGCAAAAAAACTGTGGGGTCCGAAATTGTGTGCAGTGAGGTGTATGTTTGTGTGCCTGTGTTTGTTTGTGGTTCTGACGCTAGGAATACGATTCTAAAGAAGTATGCTTTGGGGACTTATGATGGAATTGGAGACTATTTATGCTTTTTCCATGAGGAACTTTATAGCCGTCAGATTCGCATATTATTTTTGGAATGTTCCAAGGTAGATTCGAATCTTCCGTTTTATAACTGCGATAAGTTATTTATTGTTTTTATTGTGTAATATTGTCTCTTAGGATTATTCCGCTTATGTGTAATAAATACGTATTTTTAAATGATTATTTGATTGGGTCATTTAATTGTCTAGTGTAGTAAGAAGTAAGTCAGTTTCAATTTCTAAAAGCATAAAATTAAACGAGGTGTAAAATACATCAAATCTTCTATTTCAATTACTCTATTAAAATCTTGTTTTATTAAATTTTATTCATATATTTATATAGAGTCTACATAAATATGTAAATAAGATTTAATGAAACATGATAGAAATACTATAATTGTAACAGGAGATCTGATCCTCGTATAAAAAGCTACTCACTTTGAGAGAGTTTAGAAAGAATCATATTATTCTCAAGCCTTTTTTTATATTTTTATAAATAAATTGTTTCTATAACTTGAACATATAATCTTATAGTTGCAAATGGGTTGCTTCAAGGCTCATTTTCTAAAACACATAAAATTAAATAAAATAGATTATGCTCTCAAGTTTTAATCATATTATTTACTATTTTAAATACTTCTTTCAATTTTTTAATATTTTCCTTTCTTTAAAATTGACTATAATTGAGAAAGTTAAATATATTAAAATCTCTATAATTAAAACTTTTTTTATTTCAATCCTTGTTTAACTTCTTGCTATATTTTTTAGTTATTATATAATTTTTTATATCATATCTTATTATTTTTCACTTATTTTTTCTCATATAATATTTTAAA
>JANJEY010000007.1:65802062-65830318 GCA_024703695.1 Erythroxylum cataractarum
GAAACCCGCGCTTAGAAGTTGTATTTCACATTTTGCGCTATTTCAACTCTACTCCAGGAAAAGGCCTTATGTTCACTAACAATGGTCATCTTAAGATAAAAGCATTTACAGATGCTGATTGGGTTGGATCTCCATATCATAGGAGGTCTACCACTAGTTATTGTACTCTCATAAGAGGTCATCTAGTCACCTGGAGAAGCAAGAAATAGAACATAATTGCTAGATCCAGTGTAGAAGCCGAATATAGAGCTATGGCTCAAGGTGTGTGCGAACTATCGTAGGTAAAGAAGCTGATGAATGAATTACAACTGACGGACGAAAGAAGTCTATCTCTCTACTACGATAACAAAGCTGCCATTAATATACCTCACAATCCTGCTTAGCATGATAGAACAAAACACGTAAATTGATCGACACTTCGTGAAGGAGAAACTTGTGAATGGCTCTCTGCAATTATTCCATGTGGAGTCAAATGAACAACTAGCAAAAGTCTTCACCAAAGGACTCTACAACAAACAGTTTCATAACCTCGTTCGCAAGTTAGGCATGTGCGATATCTATGCACCAACTTGAGGGGGAGTGTTGACTAGAGATTATTAGCATTGATATTGTTATAATTACACCTATAATTGAGAGATTTAATAAAATTAATAGTTAGATTACTTTCCAAGAAGTCCTAGGAATTTTGTATATAAACCCTTGTTCCTATGTACACAATACAAGTACTACAAATTATCTTCAACATTCAATACATTCAACATAATGATCAGGAAAAACATCAAGACTTCAACACCATACTACATAATTGCTTCTTCACAGAAACATATACATCTTTATATTTCCTGGTGGTAACACAAGAAGAGGGTAATTAATTGGACCCGTCGAAAGAAATTTCCACAAAGCTTTCTATTCATCAGCAAGTTAATATGAATATATGGACTTGTTTAATGATAATCTAATGTGGAAAGAGGCAGCATCAAACAAGGTGAGAAAGTTGTTTTATGTACATCATTGATACTGAGAGCTCTATCACAATCTAAACTAAAAACAGTAAAAGATAGGTTCAAAAGTTTTCATGAAGATATATTATCCAAGTATCAAGTTGCTATGCTTTACCATTCTCACATAAGCGATCTCAGTAAAGTGCTAAATATTGTGGTTTGGTAGCTATAGTCATGATTGTAGATTCTCTAGCTGTCAGAGTGCAAGATAAACTTTTAGAAAGACATGCTTCTAAGTTTCATTGTTAATATGATCACTGACACATATAAATGATGCATTCTATACAGATTTTCAGTGCGTAGAAAATTATCACAACAATTCAATAGCATTATTCTGATGTTTAGATATCAGCATCTGACATTTTCACCACTTGTTTATAGTAACTACAAGCTCATGGCCAAGTAGCGCACTTGGATAAGAAATCCAAAAAAACTTAGACATTGCATTCCGTTTGGATAGAATGAATTTTGAATCATAATAAGACCCTAGCAACTGACATAGAATTGCTGTTCCACAATACGTATTAGAATTGTGCTGTAGGTGGAAATCACCTTGGAAGGCTTAATGATAAACTAGCCATCTATACTGCTCAATTAAAAGACTTTGTAAACACCACTTCTCCGTCTCTCTTTCAATAGCAATAACAATGTTTTAGTTCCCATGACGTTAACATTATAATTGACAAACTCTTGGGGATTTAGTTACTTTGAGAAGGAATACACGATGTGGGCATCAAAATTAAAGAATATCGAACAGTAAGTCACTCAAGAAATGGCTAAGGTCTTCTATCAAACATAGCACCAGGATATTGTAGTAACAGGACTAATATCGCATCAAGAAAGCCCTTAAAGTGAACTTCTCGCTGTAGACCATAAATAAAACAAATGTCATCTCTGTTTTCATGTTAAAATGCAAGAACGGCAAAGAACGGAACACAAAGAAGGGAGTAAACGAAGTTCCATTGGATGAGGATGGCCGTCAACATACCTATAGCAAGAAACTTATCCTCCAAATCCATTTTCAAGAGGCTGGATTTAGCCCTGCAACAACAAAATGTCAACGTAAAGTGAATAATTTGTCTACCGAAGGTACTTTCTACAAATAAGAAGTTCAAGCAAACGTAATCGGGCTATTAGATTCAGGCAATAAAGAATAGGTATTTATTTTCCTTTGCTTTTCACTCCTCTGGTCTGGTCTGGTCATCAAAAAAGAGAACACTGAAAAACCGAAACACTGATCTTTCTGATTCCCACACTTTTCCACCCTATATTTTTCCAGTCAATGCAGCTAAATAGAAAACTGATAATAAAAACAGATTTAAAAAATGAGTTAAATAAATAGAACATAATTCACGTGATATTGTATCAGAGTAATAGTAAGTACTTAAATGCTGTGTGTGCAGTTTATATATATGAACAGGAACCAATGAAAATAAGTAGGCAGGCAAAGTTAATGAAGAGGTAGTAAATTCCCGATAGTGATTATAACAGTAACCAGCAGACAAGTCCCCGTGCATTGTCCCAATGTAAACGTAAAATACAAACGAAAGTAAAAGAAACAAGAAGGAGAGTAGGTCGAATTTTGAGTAGATCACGAGAAAGAAAAGAGACTGAAGTTTGAGTAGCGCAAGAAAAAGAGCAGATCTGAGAACTGAGAAGTCAAGTGAGTCCAAAAGAACACAAGAGAGAGAAACCTACCTGAGACAAATCTAGGGTTTTAGATGGGGCCAGTCCAAGAAATTCTCCACCACGAATCCTAATTCCTAAGAGAAGAGTTGATAGAAATAGAGAGAAAATGCTTCATCTTCTTCTTTGATGCCGGTTCGTTGGAGGTAGTATTTTACTGCAAGAAATTGTGAGTTGGCAACTTTGATGAGAACAGAGCGGAGGCTCAATCAATTTATTTTAAGCCGTTGGATCGCGTCATCCTTATTTAAATGTTGGAATCCATTTCCAACATAAGAAAGAAGATAATAATAATAATAGCAAAATGCAAGAAAATAAATACTTTAAAAATGTAACTTTTGGTCCCCAGGGCCCAGTCACACATTAATAATAATAATAGGGTGAAAAAAGGCTGACGCTTTTGGGTACCTTGTATGATTCGATGGCATGCATTTACTGTAAGGTGCACCAAAACCACGAAGGGTCCGCTTAAGTAGAATATGAGTTGAATTAGACATCAATATCATCAACTGCTGTTCCGTACGAGAATTACCCTTCTAATCTTGCGTATGGATGCTATCTCCGGTAGCAGGAGCCGGAACAGAACAAGACATAACGGAACAGAAACTGAAAACAATGAGGTGTTTAGTTAGGGTTGACAGAACAGAAAAAACTGTCTCCGTCTCAAAAATAAAATGTATTTAATTGCAGGGGACAGAACACAAATATAGTGCAAATGACAAATATCCCTCTGATCTTTAATATGATTAAAAATATGTAATTTATTGAAACTTTTATTATAAATGGTTTGTATTAGTTAAAAACTAACTTAAAATAATAATAACAATTTCAGATTAATCACGAATAAAATTAATAATAATTGTTATTATTATTTTCATAACCAAAATAATAATAACCAAACATAAATAAGTGAAAAAATGTTTAATAACAATAAATTTGAATAATAATAAATACAAATTATGTAATAACTTGTAATAATAATAATTAGACATAATAAAAACACTTAATTAGCATAATTATAATAATAAAGACAAGGTTATGATTATGACCTGACATAAGCTTTGAACTAAACTATGGCCTTTTTCTTGAGCAAGTGTCCAGACAGAAGTTGTATTTGGATTTACTTGTAGCTCTATAATTACACTCACATGGGTAGGATTCGTTTGTTTAAGATTATTGTCTAGTTATCAGCTTAAGATGCCATATTCCTCTGAACTCTTCTCTTCAGGCTTATCCAACTTGATAGTCCCAGGTTTCGATAGGATGAAAACTAAAGGCATGATTTTTCATAATTTGGGTTTCGCGAAAAAAAAAAACTTAGTTTAAAATTAATAAATTAAAATTTTATTTGATCAAATTTGAATGTAATGAATTTGAATATTTCAGTCATATTTAACAAAAAATTTAATCAAATTATTGAAAAAAAATATAAATCTTAGAAAGATTTTATAATTTTTAAAATTTTAAAAAAACTTTATTTAGCTTTTAATTTTATACAAAAATTTGAAAAATAATAACGAAATGTATGCAATATAAATATTAGACTTGAATTAATCAAATATTCATTAATACAATAACTCATTCTAAACTCGATCTGAATCAATTGAATTCAAATTAAATTAGTAATTTAAGATAATTATAATAAATTGTTAATTAATATTAAATTTAATTAACCTAGTTTGTGTTTAATAGTTGAGTAAATTTTTTATAGGATTTGATTAATTTTTATATTACAAGTGTTTTACGTTATTTTTACTTAAAATATAAGAAAATAATTTTTTTAATACAAGGGAAATTCTAAACACAATTAATCTAACCCTCGCATAACTTTGCGGTACTCAATTCCCTGCCTGTCCCGTCGGATGAGATCTTGGACAGGCAAAAGGGGCTCCCGAAGAATATGAAATCCCGGATAGGTCTTGATTGCAACTGTTATCAGATGGTCCGCACACTGGTTTCCCTCCAGGGATACGTGTTGGATTCTTACCTCCCAATCGCATTGGAGCAATCCACGCATACCTGCCAATAAAAAGTTATTTAAATCAATCTCAATAATGAGAGCTGACAGCAAATTAATGATTTCTAAGGTGTCTACTTCTAAGATGATCTTACGATAACCAAAAATTCAAGTTAATGTGAAGCTCGAGTGGACATCTCAGAGCTCAGCTATTATAGACGAGCTACTACCAATGTGCTAAAGAAATCCTCCATATCACTGTCTTTGACAGTCGCGAATTAAGCCGCCAACGGTAGCTATACTTGATCTCAGATTAAAAGTTTCATCCGTGTTGAGTTTGACCCAGTCAGCTAGTGGCTTGGTCCACTCCATTCGACTAGAAAATAAATTTTTTAAAACCTAAAATTCAAAAGAATTCAAATTTTTTTTAACAATATCTAAAAAAAATTAAATAATTAAATTTAAGATCCAAGTTGAATTATTCGTACTTCAAAATATGAGGATCTGGTCTTATCTATTTTCCAGACTCACTCGTGTACTCGTCGTGATGCAGAAGCTTAGGCAAGAATGTGCAGTGAAACTCCATGATTGGTTCATCTGAACACAACTTTCCAATTGTCAAGTTACGTATCAGCTCAAACGTCTCCTAATGAAAGGACATTGATTCTCTCCCATCAACAAGGCTCAGGACACTGAAGACTTAAAAGCCACTTCAGAACCAGCGATCCTATACACCAACAAGCTCAGGCAAACCAAAAACAAACTTCAATGTAAAGCTGCAACAACGTTGTTTTATCAGAGAAAGCTGCTTTCCACTACCTCCTCAACTCCTTCCCAATGTTTGTCAGCTTCTTCATTCGCTACTTCAAAATCAGATTTGTTTCTCGTGTCACTTTAAACACGACAATAGATATATTTCTATAATTAATAAATTAAAATTACTATATACCGTTTTTATTTATGACATATTAATTAAACTTTAAACGTAAATCTCATATATTATCAATTTAATGTTTAATATAATTTTTAAAACATTTTCCATAATCACATAATTATTTGGTCTATTAGCAAGATTACGTAAATAAGTACCAATAATATCTTTTATCAAATATCTTTTGCTTTTTTTAATGGAAAAACTTATAGTTGCTATCTTTTAGATACACACTAGATAAATCTCCATATTGATATAATCGAGAAAACATAAATAAGAGGATTTAAACTCAGGACTTTTTAATCCTATGTCTCCTACTCTACCAACACGACTGTGTTAAGATTTAAGAAAGAGTCAAAGGGCTTAATTCTCGTTCCTTTCAATAGTTGAATATATACATGATTGAATATGTTATACATGGAAAAATCCTATGCCTAAGCTAATTCCCGCAATCAAGGAATTCGCAGATAACCCTTGGAGATATGCATTTGACTTTCATACAAGGGAAGCCGATAATATTGCAATGATAATGGTTGTGATTCTTCAGGAATCTCATCACTCCCCCTCAAGCTGGAGAGTGTAGGTTTGACACGTCGAACTTTCTAACGATTAAAAGGAATGCTTCTTTGCCAAAAGGTTTAGTGAAAATGTCGGAAAGTTGAGAAAATGAAGGGACAATGGAAGGAGCAATCAAACCAGCTTGTATCTTTTCACTTATGGGATGACAGTCCAGCTCGATATATATAGTACACTCGTAAAAAACTAGGTTAGCTGCAATGTCTAAGGCTGCTTGGTTGTCACAAAATAATGATGCAACTTGTGGGTGATCGATGCCAAGGTCATGAAGGAGAAATTTTAGCCATTGAATCTTGCATGAAGTTTGGGTCATGGCGCAATATTCAACTGCAACAGATCATCGAGAGATGGTGACTTGTTTCTTGCTTTTCCATGAGATAGGAGAGGAGCCAAGGAATACACAATAACCTGTGGCAGAATGCCTAGTGATTAGATAGCTTGCCCAATCCGAGTCGCAATAGGCAATTAGTTGGAGAGAGCTATAAGTAGATAATAAAAGACCTTGGCCTAGAGTCCCTTTAAGATACCAAGCAATCGAGTGGCAGCATTTATGTGTGGTTGTCGTGGCTCATTCATAAACTGACTTAAAAGTTGCACACAATAGATAATGTCAGGGTGTGTTATTGTCAAGTACATCAAGCGTCCAACTAGATGACGATAACGAGAAGGATCATCAAATGGAGTGTCATCTGAGTTTGTGAGCTTCAAGTCTTGCTCCATTAGAAAGTCAACCGTACAAGCTCCTAGTAGCCCTGAATCATCAGGAATTTCTAACGTATATTTTCTTTAAGAAATATATACCTTAATATAAGTGTGCGACTTCGATGTCCAATAAATATTTCAAAGGGTCTAAGTCTTTGATATTGAAATTGGTATTAAGATAAGCCTTTAGATTCTCAACACTTGCATTGTTAGTGTCTGTAATAACAATATTATCTATATATACTAAAATGAAAAGTTGAGCATTACCGTGTGTGTGAAAGAATAGGGAATGGTCTGCCTTAGACTGAGTGAAACCAATGTTTAGAAGTGCTTCGGCAAATTTTTTGAACCAATTTCGGCCAGCTTGTTTAAGTCCATAAAGGGACTTATTCAACTTACATACTTGGTTCATCCCCTAACGAGAGAATCCATGTGGAATGGTCATGTATACCTCTTTAGAAAGGTCCCCATGTGAAAATGCATTATGGACATCCAATCGATGAAGATTCCATCCTTTTATTGCAGCAATGGCTAGCAGACAACGTACTATTACTAGTTTGACAACTGGCGCAAAGGTCTAATGAAAGTGAATCCTTTCTTGTTGAGTGTATCATTTTGCAACTAGATGAGCTTTGTATCACTCAATTATGTCATTTGATTTGTATTTGACTTTGTATGCCCACTTACAACCAATGGGATTTTTTCCAGTTAGTAAGTTTGTTATGGTCTATGTATTGTTGGTTTCAAGGGCTTGAACTTCTTTGGCCATAGCATCCCTCCATTGTGGTGATTTGACAACTTGTGAGAAAGTTATAGGTTTTATAACGTTAGTGATAGCAGCTAAAAATGAATGATGGGATGAAGAGAATCTATTGTAAGTTAAGCATTTTGAAAGAGGAAAATGCGTACATGATGAAGGTGTCATTGAGGGAGAATCTCAGTTTTGGGGGAACTTTGAGGTCGTGACATTTGAGCAATGAAAATCCTTTAAGTAAGCTAGTGGTTTATAGGGACGAGTAGATCAACGAGGAGGGATGGTTAAGGATTCGTCTAAGGTGGTATCATGGCATGGTGAGGTGTTGTTAAGAAAGACTCTTGAAAGGTGGAGTTGCCAGATGTGCTATTTTAATGTGGATCTTGGTGTTGCAAAAGAGTGTATGATTATAAAGAAATGTCATTGGTTGGTAAAGGACGAACTTGATTGGGATTAGAGGGAGGTTTTGGGATATACTCAAAAGGAAAAATAGTTTCAAAGAATTGAGCATCTCGACTGGTAAAAATCTTGTTCGAGTTAATATCATAGATGCGATATTCCTTTTGACCAAAAGGATAGCCTAGAAAAATTTCAGGGCTAGAGTGAGCATTAAATTTATCTCTTTTATGAATGTTGTAAGCAAAACACAGGCACTAAAAAACACGAAGATTATCATATTTAGGTTTGGTGCCAAAAAGAATATCATAAGGAGAGCATCCAGATCAGAGCGGGGATGGAATTCAGGTTTATAAGGTATACGACAGTAAGGGCACACTCTCCCCAAAATTTAATTAGGAGATGTGCTTGAAAATGTAAAGCACGAGCTACCTCGAGTAAGTGTTTATGTTTGTGTTCGACTACTCCATTTTGTTGAGGGGTATCGACACAATTAGATTGATGCAAGATGCCCTCTGATTGAAAAAGTTGTGGAAGATCATAAGCAAAAAATTAAACCCCATTGTCAATTCTAATTTTTTGAATTTGACATTTATGTTGAGTTTTAACGAGGGATATAAAAGCTTTAATATCTTGTTTAGTCTCATATTTGTATTGCATCAAATAAACCCATGTAGCTCGTGAAAAATCATCAACTATGGTTAAGAAATAATAAGCATCAGTATGAGAGGAAACACTATAAGGACCTTAAATATCGATATGAATTAACTGAAAAATAGTTGTGCTAGAAATCGAGCTAAGAGAAAAACTGCACCAAGTTTGTGTTTGAAAGAGGACAAACATGAAACATGCAATTTTTTGAAAATCAAATGCAAGGATTGCTTTTAGATAGAAAGAGGAGTCTCTTAGAGGATATGTGACCTAGACGTCAATGCCACAAGTTGAAGTTCTTTGAGGAAGGTGAAAGTCCTGAGAAATTGTTGATGAAATTAGGTTCAAATATGTATAGACAATCTTGTTCCTTACCCAAACCAATCACCATCCTCGTTGATAGGTCCTGCAAAACACATTTATCATGGTAAAAAATAAAAACACAATTTAACACTATGGTGATCTTGCTTACTAAGAGTAGATTGTGCTTGAAAGAAGGGATGTATAAAACATTATCAACGTTTAGAGTAGAGCTTATTTTAGCAGAACCAATATAAGTGATTTGTTCCTTTTGACCATCAAATAACGTGACCATGTGAGAAGCGACAAATTTAGTCGATGAAGTTGGAAGTGATTGATTTGAAATCATATGGTCTATAGTTCCACTATCAATGACCTATAATTTTGAAAACTTCATGAGAAAAGTAAAAGATGTACCTGCTAAATTTGTTGCAGTTTATGGACTACCTGAAGGGATGAGGCTGAGTAACTTGTTGACTTGCTATTGAGTGAGTTTTGGAGTTATAGAAGTCTCATTAGAAGGACCAACACTACCATCAGTTATCTCAATTTGTGTGCTTGAAGCATTGGTTGCATGATGAGAAGCACGAGATCGTCCCTGTAGAGAAGACATGGAAGTAGAACCACCTTGTTTCTTTTGCATATATTTCAATTTGTTGCACTCTTTAATAGTCTAATTATCTTTCTTGCAATAACGACAAAATTTATGGGTTTGAGTATTAGAATTAGTGTCATATTTTGTGGTTTGTGAAACAGTCAAAGCTGTTGTTTCTATAAGGGGTTTGGAGATAAAAGAAGATTTCGTTGTCGTTCTTCTTGCAGAAGTAGGCTGTAAGCTTTGTTGACAAATGGTAGAGGATCCATAAAGAGAATTTGACTGTGGAGTGCACCATAAGACCTATCACCCATTAGAAATTGCATTAAGCATTGTTGAGCTTCAAATTGAGATATAGATTTGGATGTGCCACATTTGTAGGGACTAGCCTTGGATAGTTCAAATAATTCATCCCAATGATTTGAGTTTACCATAATAAATAATTATGGAAGATGTACCTTGTTGATTTGTGGCAATAGCATGAGTGAGTTCAACGACGCGAGGTGCGCTGCTTTGTGAGAAGCACTCTTTTAAGTCTTTCAATGTCTCAAAAGCAGATGAGCCACATAAGATACTATCTATAATGTATAGTGAGATCACGTTCAGTATCCATGATACCTCCATATCGTTTGCATGATCCCATAGTGGGTAATCTCGGGATGTAGTGGAGGGCATGACAAGGTCCCATTTACAAGATCAAATTTGTTCTTGGTATTTAGAGCCATTTTCATGGCATGAGACCAGTTATAATAATTGTCTCCAATCAATGGTTTGGACACAAGGATGGCACCTGGATTATCTGATGGATGGAGGGTGTAAGAAGAGAGCAAGTTTTGATCAACAGAAACATTTTATTGACTGTGTGAAGCGCTTGAAGTTTCTGAATCAATGGAAGAATTGGTATTTGTCATGATAAGGAAAGCTGGAGATGTTTGAATAGAATGAAATTGTAGAGAAAAAAGTTAATGCTATGATACAATGTTAAGATTTAAGAAAGAGCCAAAAGGCTTAATTCTCGTTGCTCTCAATAGCTGAATATATGCACGATTGAATATGCTATACATGGAAAAATCCTAAGTCTAAGCTAATGAATTCTTGCAACCAAGGAATTCGCAAACAATCGTTGGAGATATGCATTTGATTTTTAGATAAGGGAAGCCGATAATATGGCGATGATAATGGTTATGATTCTTCAGGAATCTCATCAAACTACTCCTAAGTGGTTCATCAAATACCATCTAATGCTATTTTTAAACATCGATATAAAGATTCCTTGAATCGTTATTCGAGACTTATGAAAATATCATAA
Organism: Erythroxylum cataractarum; assembly: GCA_024703695.1. Lineage (NCBI taxonomy): Eukaryota > Viridiplantae > Streptophyta > Magnoliopsida > Malpighiales > Erythroxylaceae > Erythroxylum > Erythroxylum cataractarum. The sequence continues at coordinate 65,812,921 of JANJEY010000007.1, forward strand.
GCCGACATTTACGTTTTAAGTTTTGAATTGTAAAAATTAATTTATAAATTAAATTTTGAAGTTAAATATTATGTCAAAAATTAAGTTTTGAATTTAAAAATTAAGTTCTCGTTATATTTCAATATATATATAACTCATTAGCCACTATCAGTATAACTAAAATTTAAATCGAAAATATAAAAAATAAATTAAATTATATGCATTTTTATGAATAGTTTATATTTATTTTAGTTTATAATATTGTATAGATATTTAGTTATTTAATTTATAATATTATTTTGAAATATTATACTCCGTGTTAAAAATAACTTTCTAAACTTAATTTTAAAATTTAATAATAAACCAATATAAATATTTAAAATTATTTTGTAAGTTGAAATAAATGTAAACTTAAATCTATAAAGAATTTGTATTGAATTTTAATTAAATCCATTTAACCAAATTCTTATGTACATTGGTTAAAAAAAGTGTTAAATTAAATTGGACCTACTATTTAAAGGTGTGGTTTAAGTTCAAGCTTAAACTTGTTCAGATTAATTAAAATGATTTTATTTATAATAAATATTATAATTAACCTTTTAGTTAAATCATAACGGATTAGGCCATAATCAATCCGCCTCTCATCCCTGCCGACGCATGCTTGCACAAGATTAAGACAGGCAGCAGCATCTTTCAGTTTCAGTTACCCAGAGTAGCAATTGCACATGACACATGCACACACCTTTAGAAACTTTACGAAATTGACCATACAGCTTGGCCTTTGTATGCTTAGTGACAAATTGCACTTGCCAAGATCAACAGCCAAGCCCATATATCTTATACTTTAATTTAATGACAAATTAATGACTATATACAAAGATCTGCAGCCTTCGAATGATATGAAGAGTTCTATTAATGTGTGAATATACAATTTATAGAAATCGGAAACATTTTCAGGTTTCGAGATCTTAGAGCAGTGGCGTGAGGCTTGCTCATGAGCGAATCATGGGCTCGGGACCCCACCCTGACCACTGATCGGCCATGACAGTCCAATCTGAACCTTCACCGTACAGTATAGCCACCTTCATAAGTTTTGAGAACTAAAGACAGTGGCCCGCCGAGTAGCTCGACTGATTATTAGTAAAAGGGTTGATTGCAAATGTTTCAGATATGAATTTCGGTAGCGGTAGTGTGAGAGTTCATCTAATGTGGTGATTTTTTATGCATATTAAAAAAAAATAACCACTTTATTAATAATTTAAGTGAGATTAAATAATGATTTACTCCCCTCACAATTCTGTCAAGTCAAGATATGGAAACGCTTAAATTGGACGATTATATAGTCAAGATAGTAAGGACAAAGTAGTACAAAAACACTTCCCAAGAACCGCGTTTTAACAATGTAAAATTTGACACAACACTATGAATGACAACCTTACCTTATTTCTTTTATTTTAATGGCAGAAGATAAGAATCTAGATAAAAGGATTGACCATTAATGTTAATATGTTATTATAGCACATCAACCATTAATGTTATTGTAACACATCCAGGCAACAAGTATCGGCTTGACATTGTCTGCTTGTATTTTAATTATTTATCTGTTATTTAGTAGACCCCGAAATTTCGAAGCATTTTTTAGTAATCTTCACGATATGCTTTAGGAGAAAGATTAGATGGATTATATGTATAAGGGAAGCATATAAAAACACTAAGGTAAATATAAACAAGTGAGATTAAAATTTGTACAAATTTTAGTATAGTTTTGAACTTTGTGAATATTGACTTAACCCTGAACTAAAGACTTAGCTATGAACGAATCACGACTAGTAAATTTATTGTGGAAAGTGTGCTATGTAAACGCCACAAGATCATAATACATCATTAGCGGATAGAAATTAAGTGAAGATTTTGGATGATGTAGCGATAATTTGAGTTGTAGTAAAATTTAATATCTGAAGATTGTGGGGATTTTCAAGAATAAGGATATTCTTTTCCTATTTGAATTAACGTTATATTTCTGTTATTTTGTAGATTCTATTTTGTCAGTTAGAGTTCTATTTGAATGAGATGTCATTCAATTGATAATTTGATAGCGATAGACATATCTTAACATGATATTGAACGATTTAGTTTAAATAGAATTATGAATATAACTTAGCTTTTAAGATAGAATGGTTATATATATAACTCATTCAAATTTTGTTATTCTCATTCAATCAGAGATAATATTCTTTGTATTTTTTGCGTTTGACTAAATCTCTTTTATTTTATATTAGTTTTGTAACGTTGTTTATTCGAGCGGTAAACACTCTCAAGAGTCATTAAATGTTAAAAGTCTTGCTTAAGCAGAATGTCGGCGATCAGAGGTGAAAATTCGAACATCAAGATGATCTCATCGCTCATGTTTTACACTATTCTACTACTTTATTGTGCAACGTGTGGATTGGATTGAAGAAATTTGGTACACAGACTTCGAAACCGAGGAAGGATACTGTGTGCTTTTAATTAAAGCAAATTGTCAGTGAATGACGTTTCATTTCACAGTTCATACTCATCCATTTTTTACCCATTTCTTTACACTCTCCAATGGTATACTTTCCTCCTAACGATTTCGGACTCTCCAAGACAAGACATGACCTAATCAAGATTAAGACACTTTGCTCAGGATGATCATTTATTTTACGCCGGTCCGGTCGTGTGAGATTTGATCAGTAACCTAAAAACTTAAAAGTTCGGTAGCCAACAATTGTCACTATTACTTAAGTTTTACTGTTCACAGAAATTTGATGTTTACGTAAATTTGGAATAAAACAAATTTATGTAAACTGTGACGTTTACATAAATTTAAAATATTAAATAATTTTAACAATACGTAACACTGAACTTTTTGTTAGAGTTTCGATTATATGCCAATTTAATTTGTAAATCAATTTATATTAACACCGGATTTGTTTGGAAAACATGAAGCTTATCGTAGAAGCATTAAGGTTGTGAGTCGTACGTGTTGGAGTTTCATTGGCTGATGGGCCGTTGTTAAAATTTGGCGAATGGTCCAGATCTGCCCAAACGGAAGAAAAGAAACAGTGTACACCATACGCACACGATTAGGTGAATCATGCAATGTAGTGAAAGCGAAATTGCATCAATCTTAAGTGTAAATATGAACAACGTGACAGCGAAAAAAAGGAAAAAAGATTAAATGAGGATTCGAGCAAAGGATGCGTTTAAACTACGCTCTCTGACATAAGCCTTTATTAGAGTCTATCCGATTAATATTAGTGAAGATATTGCCACGTCATCTTACCAAAATATCAAAGGAGAATTTTTCTTAGCCATTACAGTATACAACGTTGCTGTGGATGTTATAATATCTTCTTTATCATTTTAATAATTTATAAAAATAGACAAAATAAATAATAAATATATAGATTTAGACATTTTCCACACGAGTACGATAACTAAGCTAAACACACTCAGTCATTCCTCTCAGTTTCACCACACTTTGCCTCTGTACTCGCCACCTCTCGCTCCATTATATATAAACCCCTCCCCAACCAATTCTTCTCACCTCCGCCCATCACAGTAACCCTTTCTCTCTTCTCTCTCTGCTCGTTCTTGTCGTTGTTTTGGTTTTTCTCATCATGGGTTCGACCATCTTGCCAGATCTCGGCACTGAGATTCTGGTCCCTGTTTGTGCTCTGGTCGGTATTGGTTTCGCTCTGGTTCAGTGGCTTCTTGTTTCCAACGTTAAGGTCGCTCCTGGCGGCGGCAGGGACTCGTCATCGCCCAACAGTGGAGCAAAGAATGGTTTCAGTGATTATCTTATCGAAGAAGAAGAGGGAGTTAACGAGCACAACGTTGTTCTCAAGTGCGCCGAGATTCAGACCGCCATTTCTGAAGGTGATTTAGTTGCATTTCTAGTTTTTTACGTGTGCAGAGTTTATAAAAGTTGTTGGGTTGCATTCCTTTGAGTAAAGTTTTCACCTTTCCGTGAATTCCTTATGGGGTGATTGTTTCTGAGTTTGGATCTCTGTTTTACTCAAGTTTTTGGTGTTGCAGCTCTTTATTTTGGTGGCTGATGAGTAAAGATACAGTATTTGTTTCTTAAACATGCTTAAAAATCTTTCCCTTGTTCAGATTTTGTATTTTTTTTTGTCACTTTATGTTTTCAAATTCTTTTGGTCACTGAATGAGTTTGTTTACCGTCTCATTCTTATTTCAAGAGTTATAGAGCGCGTGGTGCGGTATAGTTAGCTATTTCAGATGCTTACGGTGGGTTTAATATATTAGGCAAGCTGGGAAGGAGGTTAATTCTGTGACCTGGGTATTAAGTTTATTAGTATTTCTAATTTATAGTCGGCATATATTCTATACCCAAGATTTTGTCCCGACCCTTGTAAAAGACCATAGATGAGATCCAGTAGTTTTCTTTTATTGTTACAATGTTTTCGTAATGAATATTAATATAGTTTGAGCACATGGGTAGCCAGAGTGATCCAAATACCTTGGACGTTTTCTCATTATGGAAGCGTTTAATGTGGTATTTGGTCCTAAGTATAACCTGCTGCTACCAACTTTCAATCCTATTATTTGCAGTATTGGGTTCCGTACCTACCATAATGGATGTATATTGCTGTGTCTTCTTGTTCAAGAAGAGCTCTTTTACTGATATTTTGGCTGATCTACACTTTGACACCCTTGTAAGGGGATAATATAAGTGTACATGTACTGACGCAGATCTAGACTTTGACACCCTTGTAGGGGGGATAATAGAAGTGCACATGTCCTGAAGCAGATCTAGACTTTGAAACCCTTGTAGGGGAATAATAGAAGTGCACATGTCCTGAACCAGATCTGAACTTGGCCGTGCTCTTTACATGGATCTTTATTTTAACGAGTAGAGATTTTCAGTAAATGCTGATTAGTTTCTCTTGGTATTACGTGCCTGCTTAATCTCTTATTCATTCTATGGTTGATAGACTAAGATGCCCTGAAATCTATTATTCATTCTATGGTTGATGGACTGAGATGCCTTGAAATCTAAATATCACTAGCCACAAACCTGAAGGTGGCCACTTGTAAGAAAATTTCCTCCATTCTATGGATTGTTTATACGTATTTCAGCAACTATTTGTTTATACTTATATCTCTTGATACTTATGTTTCATATTACGGCCTAAGCACTAAACTTGCCTTTTGGTATCAAAACTCTGTTTCTAGTCTGTAACTTGGATATAAAGAGACCATGTGAATATCACTTGTGGACTCACGTTTGATGTTTGGAGATTTGTGAATTTTTGTTCAGTTCTGCATTCTTCTCACTCCAAATAAATAAATAAATAAGTTACACTACAATTCAATTCGTTGAAGGGGCAATTCAGAGGCTTCTGTCTAATAACTCAACATTACTGGTTTGGAAAATTTCTTTTTGTATTGATTTATGCACCTCATCAAACCTTTTTTATTGCAATTTTTTGCTAGGAATTTTATTCTTATTCGGCAATTATATTTTCCTTAATTTTGTCTGTGCAAATTCCTTTATGCTCATTAGGGGTGTGGATGTTGCAGGAGCTACTTCCTTTCTTTTCACTGAATATCAATATGTGGGGATTTTTATGTTTGCTTTTGCAATCCTGATATTCCTCTTCCTCGGTTCGGTTGAGGGGTTCAGCACAAAGAGTCAGCCATGCTCCTACGATGGATCCAGGACATGTAAACCTGCTCTTGCCACTGCTGCATTCAGCACCATCTCCTTCCTACTTGGTGGGCTTACTTCATTGCTCTCTGGCTTCCTTGGAATGAAAATTGCTACTTATGCAAATGCTAGAACTACCCTGGAGGCAAGGAAAGGAGTTGGAAAAGCTTTTATCACTGCATTCAGATCTGGTGCTGTTATGGGATTCCTCCTTGCTGCAAATGGTCTTTTGGTGCTTTTCATTGCTATCAACCTCTTCAAGCTTTACTATGGCGATGACTGGGGTGGTCTGTTTGAAGCTATAACTGGTTATGGTCTTGGAGGATCCTCGATGGCTCTATTTGGCAGAGTTGGTGGAGGTATCTACACCAAAGCTGCTGATGTCGGTGCTGATCTTGTTGGCAAGGTTGAAAGGAACATCCCTGAGGATGACCCGAGAAATCCAGCTGTAAGGAGACCTCTCCCTCTCTCTATATATTTTATCTTGTGAAGTAAAGTGATTTTATTTGGGTGTCTTATTTACTTCCATTTGCTTACAGGTGATCGCTGACAATGTTGGGGATAATGTTGGGGATATAGCTGGTATGGGATCTGATCTTTTCGGCTCATATGCGGAGTCATCTTGTGCTGCACTTGTTGTTGCTTCCATCTCCTCTTTTGGGATTAATCATGAGTTGACAGCTATGCTATATCCTCTCATTATCAGTTCTGTGGGTATCCTAGTCTGTTTGATCACCACCTTGTTTGCCACTGACTTCTTTGAGATTAGGGCTGTTAAGGAAATTGAGCCTGCACTTAAGAAACAGCTCATAATCTCCACTGTTTTTATGACTATTGGAATTGCCATTGTTAGTTTTGTGGCACTCCCATCTTCATTTACCATCTATAATTTTGGATCACAGAAATTGGTCAAGAACTGGTAAGAGTTATCTTTTGAGTATGGAGTTGTTCTCATATCATAATTTAGGTAATACTGCCTTAAGAATTTGAAATCACTATTTAACAATTTTGGGATTGAATTCTATTTGTAGGCAACTCTTTTTATGTGTTGCTGTTGGTCTTTGGGCTGGACTTGTCATTGGATTTGTGACCGAGTACTATACAAGCAATGCATATAGGTAAAGTTTGCTACTGTTTCCATTTACATAATTGTTTCTCAATCTTTTTGTTGACCTATGCTGTACATTAATTTGCAGCCCTGTTCAAGATGTTGCTGATTCATGCCGAACTGGAGCTGCCACAAATGTTATTTTTGGGCTTGCTTTGGGATATAAATCAGTTATTATTCCCATATTTGCCATCGCAGTGAGCATTTTTGTTAGCTTCAGCTTTGCTGCAATGTATGGTATTGCAGTAGCTGCTCTGGGAATGCTGAGCACCATTGCCACTGGACTAGCAATTGATGCATATGGTCCCATTAGTGACAATGCAGGAGGTATTGCAGAGATGGCTGGTATGAGCCATAGAATTCGGGAGAGAACTGATGCTCTTGATGCTGCAGGAAACACTACTGCTGCTATTGGGAAGGTTTGTGACTATGTTCCAGTGTAACCTGGGTGATTTAGTTAATGCTCATATGTGCATTATTTTGGGGCTTTACCGCGATATACGGAAAAAAAAACTGTTTTTAATTTTGTTTTCACTTGATTTTCCAGTGATGAATTTACTGCGTTTACCAAGGGATATTGTTAAAACAGATTGCCATGGCAATGGCAACATGTCCCAGTGAATTTTAGATTTTAGTCTTTGGTTTACCCATTGAAGAGGAGAACTAAGGGATTTTGATCGGGGAAAGTAAAGATGAGGCACACTTCTTTGGCCTACCTTTTGCAAAATCCTACAATAGTTTTCTTCTTTCCCCAAAAAAATGCACAATCATGACTATGAATCATGTGTATTCGTTTTAGTAAGTTTATAATTTCTTCCCAAGGCTTCTAATAAATCTTTTCTGCTTCCTTTTCTAGGGTTTTGCCATTGGTTCTGCAGCTCTTGTGTCCCTTGCGCTCTTTGGCGCGTTCGTTAGTCGGGCAGCTATTACAACAGTTGATGTATTGACTCCAAAAGTATTCATTGGTCTAATCGTGGGTGCAATGCTTCCTTACTGGTTCTCTGCCATGACAATGAAGAGTGTTGGAAGTGCAGCTCTAAAGATGGTTGAAGAAGTGCGCCGTCAATTTAACACCATCCCCGGACTGATAGAGGGCACAGCAAAGCCTGACTACGCTACTTGTGTGAAGATCTCCACTGATGCTTCAATTAAGGAGATGATCCCACCTGGTGCACTCGTGATGCTCACCCCTCTTATTGTTGGGATCATTTTTGGAGTTGAGACCCTTTCAGGTGTACTTGCTGGATCCCTCGTGTCGGGTGTACAGGTAATGCCAAGGCAGTGACTTGCTGTGCATATTCTTCTTGGTATTTAATTAGACAAATGTGAACTGGCTGATTAGTTTGTAGCATATGTTCTAAGAGTTGCATATACTTTGTGTTTTCCAGATTGCCATCTCTGCATCCAACACTGGTGGTGCTTGGGATAATGCCAAGAAATACATTGAGGTACACGTTGAGGAAGACTTTATTCATTTGCATTTTGGGGCATTCACTATTTTATCTTTAATGTCAACTACGTTCTTGTTCATATCGGTAATAGGCTGGCGCTTCAGAGCATGCTAGAATCCTTGGCCCTAAAGGATCCGATCCACACAAGGCAGCCGTTATCGGGGACACCATTGGCGACCCGTTGAAGGACACGTCTGGACCATCACTTAATATCTTGATCAAACTAATGGCAGTGGAATCCCTTGTGTTTGCTCCATTCTTCGCCACACATGGAGGCTTGCTTTTCAAGATCTTCTGAGACTTTGAAGGGTCTAGCTGTTCCTCTGATGACTCTTCTCACCCCTCTTTACCATTGATCTTCAAAATGGAGTCGTAGACTCGTAGCTCATTTCAGCTCGCTCTTGAAGTCATCTCCCCTAATGTTGAGTAGTAGACATAAACTTCCCCGAAAAAGGTTTTTGATTAGACAAAAAAGAACCAATTGAAGAATGCTGATGATAATGATGACGGTCATGGTCATGGTCAGTTTAATGACATAATTGGAGCTGTACTTTCATGTCTTATCACTTTTCATTCTCCAAGCTTTATTGTGTACATGTTTTCTTCTGTTTCATTTGATCTGATTTTCCTGTGTTCATGCCCCTTTTTACCAAGTTCCTTTGCAAATAATGTATTTCACTATATATCGTCTGTGCAAATTAGTGATGCAATGGGCCGGCTGGGCTAGGCAGGGCGAGACTGCTCCTGCTACGGCTGACTGCCCTGCCGAGCCCGACCTAACCCGGCTCGACATGATTTTTTATTTTTTTAAAATGCTTTCACCCGCCATTGTTCATTGTTCACCAAATAAGATAAGAATTTCTCACCTAATTTTGATATCATTTGTCATAGAAACTTCTTTTGAGTGCCAGATTGTTTTTTGGATATTGTCATTAATGATTATTATTCACTAATACTAACAATAATATGTATTGGGTAACAATCGTATTCTATGTTATCAGGTTTTAAGATTAAAAGTAACTGTATAAGTAAATGTACTTGTACCGTTAAATCATCTTTTATAAGAATATCAATCTTGGTAATCATAAAACTATTATTAATAACAACTTTCGAAAAATCCGAATCCGTGTGAGATTCGGATCAGATTTATACTCACAACCCTTATATAGTAAAAAAGAAAAGAGACATATAGAGTAAGTGCTAACATTAACAATGTCTTCCCAATATATTTGTATATAATAAAGATTCGATTCTGCAGTGTGAACATTCAGATCTTGTCTTAAATAAACAATCATACTCAACGTTAAACTTGGAATCCTATACGACATGGTCAGTCCAGAGGAACCCAGAATAGCGGGTCGTCAGGCCACTGTAGCGAACCTTCATAAGAAAGTTCGAGGGAGCTGGAGTTTCCTTCCACAGTACTTTGGGGGAAAAAAAAAGGACAAAGAAAGTCAACCAAAGTATAAATGTTTGAAGTCAAGAGTCAATTCAAAGTCTTTGTATATTTTCCCATTTCAGGAAGCTCCTTCCTTCCCACATGTATAGATCAGTTGAACAGAGTCGTTCCAGAATCAGAGGGACTTCACATGCACATATATCTTCACTCAAATTATCTTTTCCTAAACTTCCAAGCATTATCATTCAAAGTACTAAGCAAATCTCCTCAATTTGTTAATTAAGATACTCAAAGTATACATAAATACATATATATAAAGTTTGACTTGAAATATTTATTACCAGAAAAAGAAAAATAAAAAAGATATATGCCCTTCTTTTTCACCATTATTTCAATATAAAATACTCCATTAAATGAAAAAATCTACAGCCAAAAACATTTTAAACACAGCGACTAAAATAGGAAAGATTGATATAACGTACTAAACTCTTAAGTATCTCCAGAATCCATTTTTCGATCTTGCTGCCCATTGTTTTGTATGACTATAGCTTGACTTGGTTCCATGTTGCTCGCAGTCATTGAACACAACTTGGTTTTGAAAATTTACCACCTTTTGGATGCCACGATAAGCATGCATGCCACTGTTTAAATAAGTCTCTCCCAGCTCTGATCCGCCACAATACTCGCATCGAACAGCTGCATGATCGAAATGCTGTATGATATATACTACTTATTTAAGTGATCAACTTCTATAATTTTCGAAATTAATTCATAATATTATTCTATATATTCACATTATTTCAAAAAATTGATGCATAAAACTGAAGTTTCAAAATTTTAGATGAATACACCACTCCAAATTTATAATTAAAACTGAAATTCTAAAACTTAGAGCGTAAAACATAATGTTAAACTTTAATTTCTGACTTTTGTAACGTTTTAAGCATTAGTATACAAGATCTATGAGAACAGCCTTCAACATTAATTGCAATAACTATGAGAGTTATGATGTCATTACATACTTTACCAATTAATAGTTGCACCAACAAGTTATTGATCTAATTAGTAAACTATGATTGTAATAATGCACATTAAATTTGGTTTAAATATATTGGACTCATATATTTTAAATAAATTAATAAAATATATATTTAAAATAAAAAATTATTTAACATTTAACCATTCAATCACAAGTCAGATTTTATTTGTAACTTGTTAAATCCTTAATATGTGATAAGTTATAAAAATTCAAGGCATGAGTCATGACATTATGCCATTCATATAGCTTTTTTTTTAAAAACTTAAGGAGACACTTTAAAGTGCATTAAGATATTCAAAATTTTGGATTCAAATATTATGAATATTTTAAATTTTATGTTAGATTTATTTAAATCTAGTTGCAAAAACTATATATATATATATTTAATTCTCATTTGCCTAAAAAAACAAATAATGAAGTTAAATATTATATGCAAAATCTGCTTTTGTGTTTAGACCTAAAGAAGGCAAGCTCCATGCTAATTCAAATGCATGCACCAAATCTTAAGTTACATTGAATGCATGCTCAGAATTATGTATATATATGTATCCCTACATGATTGCAAATTCTAAGTTAGTTCAGGAGATCTTTGAAGTCTTATTCGGACAGAGAAATCAAACCCCAAGATTGTGTTGTACCTCTGAATAACAATGGCTTCTCTTAGATCTCTCTGGTTCCCACCTTCTAAACACTCTTTTCACTGTCTTTTGGCTGTGTCACCACCCAAACAACCTCGCTTCACTAATGTGCTTGCACCGTCCTCTTCATTTTCTACTCTTAGCTTACCATCGCTCTCATCAACCACCACCACCACCACCACCTTTGCTGCTGTCTCCACCGCCATCACAAGCCAGGGTGACGGCAGTCCTCTGACGACCCTGTGTCAGTCCGAAAGCATGCATGGCAACCACCTGAAGATTGCCATAATCGGGTTTGGCAACCTCGGTAGGTTCTTGGCTAAGACATTTGTGTCTCAAGGTCACACTGTACTCGCCTACTCTCGTTCTAACCATTCAATTGACGCTAACTCGCTTGGCGTCTCCTTCTTTCTCGATCCTCATGGCCTCTGCGAGCAACACCCTGACGTGATCTTGCTGTGTACTTCCATAATCTCAACCGAGGAGGTCCTCAAGTCTCTGCCTTTACAAAAACTGAAGCGGAATACATTGTTTGTTGATGTTTTATCGGTTAAAGAATTTTCCAAGAATCTTCTTCTCGATCACTTGCCGAGCAATTTCGACATTATATGTAGCCACCCTATGTTTGGCCCACAAAGCGCAAAACTAGGATGGAAAGGTGTCAATTTTGTGTATGAAAGCGTCAGAATCGGAAACGAAGAATCGAGGGTCAACAGGTGCAACAAGTTACTACACATTTTTGCTCGAGAAGGGTGCAGAATGGTGGAGATGAATTGCCAAGAGCATGACAAGTACGCAGCTGAATCTCAGTTCATAACTCATACACTTGGGAGGATGTTGCAGATGCTGAATTTGGAGTCTACGCCGATTAACACAAAAGGTTATGAGAGTTTACTGGATTTGGTGGAAAACGTTACATCAGATAGCTTTGATTTGTACTATGGATTGTTTGTGTACAACAAAAATGCGCTTGATATGTTGAAGAGGTTGAATTCAGCCTTTCAAGCTTTGAAACAGCAGCTCTTAGGAAGGCTACAAAAGGTTTTGACGAATCAGTTGCTTAGAAATGTGGAGAAGGAACAATCTTCATACTGGAGTCAGAAGAGCGGTCATTGCGACATTGCAGCATTTGGGTCTGATTCAGTAACGGTGAAGTAAGTGTCTGTGCAAAAATTTTGTATTTGATTTATTTTCTTGTTCTGTTCATTTCTTTATTGAGGATAAGATACCATCTAGGTTCGATTGAAAGAAGAAATGCATCAAAAGGAAAACTTGTTGAACCTATATAAAGAGTGATCCTTACGAACAAATCAAAATCTTTGTAGACAGACCAACTTAGTCCTTAAATCCAGGGTCCTTTTCAGGGTTAATCTAATATGACAACCTTTAAAAAATCCAAAGTTCTGTTTGTCTGGGTTTTGGTGAAGGAATGGAGAGTTTGTTGGAATAAATTCAACTTCATAAAACTAATTAGTGGTTGAAATTTTCAGGTTTCGAGATGCTGTTCAACCTTATGAGTACAAAGGACGGAACTCTGACTTCAATGATGAAAGCTCTAAACTCAAGATTGGCATTGTAGGATTTGGAAACTTTGGTCAATTTCTTGCAAAAACCATGGTTCAGCAGGGCCATAAAGTTTTGACATATTCAAGAAAGGACTATTCTCACGTCGCACGAGAATTGGGGGTTTCCTACTTCTCCAATGCAGTTGAAATCTGTGATGAGAATCCAGATGTCATTCTCTTTTGTACCTCAATTCTCTCGACAGAAAGTGTTCTCAAGTTATTCCCAGTTCAGAGGTTGAGGAAGAGTACGCTTTTTGTTGATGTACTATCAGTGAAAGAGTTCCCTAGGAATTTGTTTCTTCAGCATTTGTCACCAGATTCTGATATTCTTTGCACACATCCTATGTTTGGACCTGAGAGTGGCAAAAATGGGTGGAATCATCTTCCCTTCGTTTTCGACAAGGTCCGGATCGGAACAGATGAGGAAAGAATGTTGCGTTGCCATAGATTTCTTGATATTTTTGCTCGAGAAGGATGCAGAATGGTAGCGATGTCATGTGCAGAACATGATCGTCATGCAGCTGGCTCCCAGTTTATTACACACACGATAGGCAGAGTTCTTGAGAAGTTGGGATTGGAGTCAACGCCAATAAACATCAAAGGCTATGAAACTTTGTTGAATTTGGTGGAGAATACAGCTGGAGATAGCTTTGATCTGTATTATGGCCTATTCATGTACAATGTTAATGCAATGGAGCAGTTGGAGAGGTTAGATTTGGCTTTTGATTCATTGAAGAAGCAGCTACTTGGGAAATTGCATGATGTTCTAAGCAGAGAACTGTTTGGCAATTGTCAGGCACTGAATGAATATCCAATGTCCAAAGTGTCTCAGAATGATTCAGCAATGAAATCTTCTCTGGAGCATCTTACTGCTTCAAACAACTGATCTTTGTATCTTACCTTGCCAGTGGACTAGAAATGGTATTCCTTTCAGTACAGTTTCTATGATTAAGCCTATTATGACAATCTTTTCAGAGCACTTGTGTGATTGAGTTGAAACTGCTGAATCTTAAAATTTCTGAATAGTGTTACTGAAACTCAGTTATAGTCATTCTGGTCCATAGGATAAAAGCTGTCTTCTTCTTTATGTTTTTCACCAACTTTTCTATGTACTGCTGAATCTCTAAAGTTGTGAATGTACTGCTAAATTTTGAATTTTTAACTAAAGGGATATTATTGAAATGTGCAGACTTCATAATGATTTGAACAAGTAACTAAAACAATATAGTTCTCATAATTCCTATAACATATATCCACCTTCTCTATGCAACCATTCCTCACTTTCACTCAGTTTAATCCATTCCTGTTAAGATTTTCAATGCTCATATATACTACAGAACAATATACAGAGTATATGAAAGCTAAGCAACAAATTCTTGTATAGCTTAGTTTCCATACATCAGTTCCAGTTATTCTCCCCAAATCCCTTTTCACTATGGAAATGCTTGAGAAGTTACTTACTTACCATTACCAAACCCACAAACCAGAAAATTGAAGAAAATTAAATCAGAGCTGCTTAAGTAGATGCTAGTAAAATCTTTTACCTTCCTGTATGATCTTGGCCTTGCCTCAGTAATTAGCACGTCCACTGGTTGAATCTCTTTCTCTGATTCGTGTGCACAGAATATGGCAATACTTATTCTTTCCCTTTCCATGTTTGTCACCACCATGTGTACTGGACTCTTCAATATGCCGTTGCCCATTATCTGTGTCATAAAATCATAAAATGAGCTTGTAGAAGTCTTTTGCTAATGGTGAGTCTCTATCCTCTACATATCTCCCCCGATACACTCCGAAAACAAGCTAGAATCCTTTTCTGGTATAGGATTCTCTGTCTCGTTCTTGTAGACTAGTTCCTTGGTTAAATCTGGGGAGAAATTGTAAAGAAGAAAAAGGCTACTTGATCCTCACGAAGCACAGAAATCCTTAGTAATATGAAGATCAGAGGCATTAAAGGGTTGATTAATAAAAACCTATGCATTATATTAGAAGGTTAGCAGAACAAATTTAACTAAAGAACTAGGTTTTGTATATGCCTGAACTTAGATGAATGTGATTTACCTGAAAGCTTCAGGTTTTTCTGGCCAAAAACCTGATCTTCTGGGCTTACAAACAGTACCAGCCGGTAGGTCCAATCAATTGTTTTCTGTTCTGATATAACATTGTCATTTCCATACCCTTCAAAGCTATCGACTTCTTTGGAGTATTTCTACTTCTCTTTGGAAGTGCAAATAACTGCTTTCCAATTTCACGTACCTTGTCCAAGAAACAACTTGTCATCCCATGGTTTGCTTATGGAGAAGTAAAGGAATGAAAACAGCCAAGTCTTTTGCTATTTTGAATTGATCCCTCTGAAACTTTAAGCTACTTCCATGGAGACTTGAAGTTCCAATGAACAATTTACGGAGCTATTAGGGAAGGTTAGCAAATTGCATAGGATATCATTGCCCGTTTTGGTTCAGTTAAGTTCAACTACTCCAATCCATACCTATTAATAGCTTACCGGCTACTTGTTTTGTCTGCACATCAATTTACTTAGTCTTGATGTGCCATCTAGAATGGGAGACATTTGTTTTTCGTGGTTGATGAAAAGGAGGAATTGAAGTCTTTTGATCGATTCAATTCTTAAGTTTATTCCAATAATCAGTTGTAACAATCCAAAGAAAAACATAATATTGCTGCAGCAATCACTGAGGTAAGTGCTATTTAAATCATTGGTAGCGAACTATATTTTTACGGCGTCCAGTGGTTGTGTTCCTTTCTGGCGACACTCCATGACCAATGCACTGTAGTTTTTGACCTTCCGGTACTTTTTGTTAGAAATACATGTTAGACATGTTAGTGGACTACTATAATCACAACTTAATTCTATATGCCTAACCACAAAATGAATTGCCTAATGTACATGTAATAACCATAATGGGATGGTTAAGTTGCTAATTGCATTTGAGGCACATGGTGGTACCCTAATGACTATATGTTGGCCCATTAAACTATAGTCCATATACCCATACACTATGATACAAGTAACCAATTTTTCTACCCCTTAGGGTAGGTGTGGTTGTTGGTGAGTAATATACATAGTGTGTGTGTGTTTGGAAAAGTAATAAGGGGTGTTCTACCATAAGCTCTCTGGAAAAGGTTTGTATTGTTTTTCTTTGATAGGTTTTGGAGCAAGATGGAGAGGATCCAAGGCATGCCAAATATTGGAGGTTTGTATTCTTAATCTTGCAATGCTCTAAATAAGATGAGATCTTGGTTGTTGGATGTGTTTAATGACACTTTTAATGTTAGCAATATATTCTGCAAAGCCCGTTCTCTCAATTTTGTCTCTCTTAAGACTGAGATGTTATGAGCACTTTGTGTGTCCTGTACACAGGAGAAATCCCCAATTGCATGAAGACACTGCAAGCTGTTCAGTTAGCATAACCGATGTTTGGGAACCCATTGAAGAGGGGCTTCTATAAAACATTCAGAACATGTTTTGTATAGACTGATTAGCTTCCTATATGTGCCTATAATCTTGGTCGTATGGTGTTGTTTAATGATCCAGTGTGGAGCAGACGCGCGTGGTCTCCATGATTTCGATTACTCTGTCTTTCAGAGACTTAAAATTAATTTATTTATTAATGACTATGGAAACTTAGTTGTGTTTTAAATTGTCCCTTTGCTTTCATATCATGAGAATCGAAGAAAATGTGTAGAAATATTATTAGTACATAATTAAGGCCATTTGGTTTTCCTTTTTCTTGATAAACAATTGTCTTTCTTTAATATTTGTTAATAAATGTTATAAAATTCATTATATTCCATTATAATATGAACGGTATCTATCTTTTTGAGTAATGTTTAAAATTACAGAAATAAGTTTTAAAATTTTTAAATAATTTTTTTAATAATTACTATGATTTTGTACAATTGTTCTATAGATTGTTAATCAGGACTTCACTAATTATAATAATAAATAATAATCACAAATTTAATTCAATTTATAAATATAAAGTAATAATTATTAATGATATAAGTAAAATTAAAACATATTTGAAATATATAATAATCAACCAAATTTTGATTTAAGAATTTAAAAAATTTTAAAATTAACATTAGGTTAAAAATAAAATTATGTTAATTGTTTTTTTAATTACATATTTTAATTAATACTTTATTAATTATTATTATATAAAATATTACAATGAATTTAAATTAAAAAAAATATATTTTGATATTATTTTAAATTTATAATTATTATTACGAATTAAGCTTTTCTTATTTAAAAACAAATTCAGTTTTTCTTATTTTTTTGTTGAATTCAGGCCAAATTAAGATTGAATTTCATATTTTTCACCCTTCTGCTCCTTTTGCTCTCATATCATCAAGAATGGGAGAAAATGTGGAAAACTTCAATTAGTAAGTATCGAAGAACATGTATTGCCGTAAAATGACTATTATGTGTTCACTGTTTACTTTAAACCAAAATATTTATTAGTAATAATGAAGATAAAAATAAATTTCAACATTACT
>JANJEY010000007.1:65830418-65863031 GCA_024703695.1 Erythroxylum cataractarum
TTTGTTTAAGTATCTCCATACTTTAATCTATGAGATCGATTACTTTCTTCATAAGAAAGAAACAAATATGTGCTAGTATAACCATTTCATCAATACCCCATCTTGATGAAACTATGACTAGGAACATTTAGGAATAATACAAAATGCAATTTGAATCTCATAATTATAATCACATTATAATTTCTAATTGCATAATACTTATTCCAGGGATTTTATCTTTATGATTAATAATTAAATAATTAAAATGCACAAAGATAAAGAATGCATTTTATTGAATAAAACAAATTTTATACAATTAAAAGTACAACCAAAATTGGCTGCAAGGGCATAAACCAACACTTATAACAGAAGAGATATTCCTGATCCATCAGAGTGAGCTCTAAGACCAATAACCGAGTCTTGGGTTGGACATAAGGGATAGTAATTCAACCTTATTGCGATGAATTCTTTATCCCTGTATTGCTTCAAAAAACAATCCTCTTCCAACCTTAGTGACCTTGCCATGGCCTTAAGGACGACAACTACTAGAACCTTCAGCTTCTCCGAGTATTCATTCAGCACAACTCTGCAAGATTTGCAGTTGACCTCAAAATATGGCAAGACAACAACCATACACTTGGTTGAAAAATAAGGTAATGTCTAAAAAGTTGAGATCTTTATTCACTATATATATGATTTATTATATAGTTTGTAGCATATGAACATCGCAAGTACCTAAATTCACTAGGGTTGTCTGGCCAAAATTCAAGCTTTCTCGAATGTTCTGGGAATAGATTAAGTAAAAGACGATCGCAATAATCATTAATTTGCTTGTCTGAAAGATCTCGCTCTTCTTCATATCCATGACGATATTTCGATTCTCCTTGAGCATATTTTTGTTTTTCTTTGAGCGGAAGTGCAAAAAATTGCTTTGTAACATCACATAATCTGCTAAGTAATGAGCTTGAAACCCCATGTCCTATTGCCTGCAAGTAAGTCAACTAAAGTATCATTAAGAAACATCAAGTTTCTGAATTGAAGTGAGTAAAATGACATACCTGAAAGTAGCCCCAGGTAGAGGTAGCTTGTCTGAGTTTTTCAAGCTCAGCAAGTCCTTGCTCAGAAGAAAGGGGAGGGGGTGAGGATAGTAGACTCAGATCAATTACAGGAATAGGGGCAATATGAGAATGATCGTTGACTTCATAAAGGTCCGAC
Organism: Erythroxylum cataractarum; assembly: GCA_024703695.1. Classification (NCBI taxonomy): domain Eukaryota; kingdom Viridiplantae; phylum Streptophyta; class Magnoliopsida; order Malpighiales; family Erythroxylaceae; genus Erythroxylum; species Erythroxylum cataractarum. Next base: position 65,831,613 of record JANJEY010000007.1, read on the forward strand.
ATTGAAACCAAGTTGGTAGCTTCGGGTTTCACAATCTCAGCCATCCGAAAAATTGTCAAATCAGAAACTAGAATCTAAGTAATGCCAAGCGATCTGGTTATGTGAAAGTAAATTACAGCACGATACTTGACATTACTGCAATTATGTACCTGAAAAATTGACAGGTCCTTGTAATAAGAAACAGAGAGTTGACAAACAGAAACTTTATGTCATTGCAAACGTTAGTTCCTATAATTTATTTATGCATGTAGTACTTTGTTGTCTCATTATTGGCAATCTAAAGTCAACGTGTTCTAATCCTTTTTCACATAGGATTTAATGGGCCATTAAGTTCGTTAGCCTTCTCTTATTGTTAGAAAATGATTAGTTTCAAAAACAGAACAGTCCCAGAGTTGAAGAATACTGGTGGCATGGGACAGAAACGAAGCTTATCCTCTGGTCTTTCCAATGGCTTTCCTCCTTTCAGGTTTTCACACATCATATAAAACCCAACTTCTGCGTCTTTTTTAACATTTTCTCACCTGTTTCGGTTGTCCTGAGCGTTGTGCCACTCTTTTTGAAGACATGGCAAAACCTTCACTTAAAGCTGACAACTTTTTCGCTCGCTCACCCTCCCCAATCTCACCTTCCTCAATCTTCACCACTACCGGAAGATCCTCTCTGTAAACTCTCTGGACTCTGCCTGCTACACGAAGCCTGAAGTATAGTGTCTGCAGTAGTATGAAAGAGAAAGATAATGTCAAAGAAAGTGAGTCTTCCAAAGTATTAACTAGTCCTCGAGTTGATGATTTGCTGTATAAGTTATGACACAATTCCTTCAAGGATTAGCTGCAAATAGCAATTTATCGGAAACAGTTGCATTCTTCAATGGTAAAAGAGAATGTGATGTTTGTTTATATCCTATCTCTTATTGATCAATCATCTAGATGGAACGAATTCTGTCCCATCCAACCCTATCTACCCACAACCGGGGAGAACCTGAGGCAGGTGAGCAAATACAATGGAGAAAGGAGCAACAACAATGCGTTGTGACGAATTTACATATACAGGCTCCAAGGGAGGTATGTCCCCAGACGGATTTATGGTTAAAATCTTTCCATTGAGTAACATGGTTTGACTATGCAAGTTTCCATCTTTTGCTGTTAGATGGTATTCTTCCCTTGTTGAGTCACTTGCTGAACCTTGGGGCAGCCTAATGACTTTTCTTTTGTGAAGTCTACGAGACCATTGATGGCCATGTTTATCAGGTAATAGTGTGAAAGTACTGTTAAAAGCTACATTGACATGAACTCTTGTACTGTTGTCTAAGTTGATTAGAAGTAAGGTGGTTCTTTCCTGCAAGACAATGGATTTAATCAGAACAGAGAAAGGGTTATGCTGGTTGGTTACACCGCAGTATAAATTTGACTTACAGATTGTTTGGCACAATGTGCATAAGCACGTATCATTTTTGACCCGGAAAAGCTTGTCGAAAGAACATTTCTTCCCATTAGTCGATGCCAAAGAAGAGCACTGCAACAACATCGATGGATTCTCTCAGACCTTCCGATCCTTTGTGGCTTTAAGGTTGACTTCTAGTTTCTTAGATTTAAATGGAAGAAGCTCAGTGTTTTCAGTTACCTGTAGTAGTCTGGATTTGGAGCAAAAGTAGTAGTGTTGAGTAAGCCATAATTTCCACCAATCAATGACTGTCTGCAATATGATTTTGTATCATAAGCTGATGCCATACCTAGCTGATCAAGATACCTGTTTGATGAAAGCCTCAGTTACATGTCAATCACACCTCGAAATGAAAAGGAAAATCATCTCAAAATTTGATCATATTTACCAGAAACTATAAACAAAAGCATTGCTGACAAGGTTTCTGCCGCTGTTGTAAGCACCCCCTGCTTCCCCCACCCAAGCTTTAGCTGAAGTTTTAGAAGTCTTGAGGATGTTTTCCAGGCCACTAAAGGTACTAGCCTCGCCATCAAGATAAGAGGGATTCAGGATCTTTTCAACAAGATGTTCATCAACACCTATAAAACGCAAGGAATTTTGTCAAATCAGGCCTCTTTCTCTAAGCTTCAAACTTCAGAAATCAATTCTTCTTAAAGTTACCTGGACCAAGATTATATATGTGGTGGGTTATCACATCTAAAGAATCTCCAGTTATGTCAAGGAACTTTTTGAACCAAGCTTCATCATAGAATCCTCCAGGTGCTATGATTAGTGGCCTTGAGTCCCTTCCACTGTAAATTCTCTGTATGATCTTATATAGTGAGATTGTGTCAGAAGCATACTGGTCTGCTGCTACTCTTGTTCCAACTCCACTGCCGCTCAATTCATTTCCTGCTCCACAGCGAAGAACACAAGTCAAAACTTGGTAACAGAACTCATAGAGTAGTCCAACAATGTTGTGACATAATGGCTTCAACGAAGAAAAAGACAAGTCCAAGATCATACCAACCTAGCTCCCAACCATAAATAGAGTATTTCTTTTGGGCAGTATATCTAATAAAAGATTCAGCATTGGAGTAGTTCCAAGCTCCTACGGCAGAGCCATCAGGTTGTATGGATCGACCAGCAAGAGCATTTAATCCAAATACAACTTTTACCCTGAATGCAAGAAGTTAATAGAAAAATGAATCTCATGTTTCACAGCTACAAACGGGAAGAAAAGTTAAACAAAGGAAAGATAAAGATTTCTGTTACCCTGCTTTCTGGAAGAAGGCATTTAGCTCATCCCATCTGTACATGGGTAAGCATCCCTGAGTGAAGCCAAACATTTCAGAGGTATTTCTAACAAATTGGACACATGGTAGCTGATTGTCTTCAGTGTCATAAATGACCTTGTCTTGCAAAGTTCCTCCTAATCTGATCTTTAGCGGTGTAAAAGCTGGATCATTGACCACATAAGCCTATTAACTGCATAGCAGTTGAGAGTTGCTGAAAGAATTCAAACTAAATAGGCTTCTTAGTTCGTACCTTTTACGGCATTTAGTAATATTCTGTTGTTAAGGTCCTGAAAAACAAGAAGATGTTGAAGTAAATTTAGAGAGGAACAGATTGTAAGAAATATTTTTAAAAGCTTCTGGACTATGGAGTTTGATTTTTAACAGAATTGAAATTAACATAGCGAGTTCATGTATCGTGACTGTTCACAAAGGGACACGGAAAACTTTGGCGTAATTGTAGTTTATAAGGGAGCTCTTTGAAAATGGACGGAATAATGACCTCCATGGGTAAAGCTTTCAGCTTCACTCCATCAACTTGTGAAGTAAAAACTAGTCCAAAACGCATTCATCGATATTTTCGAGGCATAGGGTTATAACAGGTCGCAAATCAAACCTAAAGCATCACCCAAATGCCAAACCGACATGAAGGGCAGCATAAGTCATATTCTAAATTCGTCCACAAATATTCACTCAACGATAGAGTGAGAGAGATGAAACAGAAAAAATAGGATAGTTCACCCCACTTGCATGTGTTTTACTTTAAGACCCACAGAAGAAATCTATAACATGTACTTGGCAGTAACTTCAGAAACATGAAAAATGGAACTGAAATAGACATACAAGATTAATGAGAGAAGCATAGCCCCAGCTACATGTCCCGTAGTCACACTTCTCAGGAGGCCACCAATCCAAAGTTGCACAAATGAAGTCTTCATCAATCCTTCCAATGGCAGCTTTCCCATCGATAAAAACTGTCCCCTGAACATTGCCACCTTGCGCAGCAACACCCTGTGAACTCACAGAAACAAAGCAGAAGCTAAACATACACACCAGAAACAACAACCCCATTTGACAAATCTGAGAAACAATCCAAGAAAAGTTGCAAGCTTTAAGATCTGAGGCTCTCTCTATGAATAAGTAAGGTAGCCATGAAAGTGCAGCGGTGGGACACAGCTAGGGAAGCTTACTAGGGAGTGGCTATAAAATATGATATAAGAAAGGGAACAAAGGTTTAAACTTTTACTTTGTTTAGATGTAAAGGTTTAAACTTCGAGCTCTATTCACGTGTGCCTGCCCAAAAGGAAACAGTAGAAAGTAAGTCTGGAAGACATGAACATGAAAACCATGGATTTATACAACTAATACACCATGTATTGGTATAAATCAATAAAAATTTTCAATTAATTGGACTTGAAGAAAAAGAAAAAGACAAATCAGGATCTTCTTCAGCTTCTTACTGAAAGTTCCCAAGGTTCTCTCCTCAACATCTTAGAAAAATCTTTTCATGAAGTTATAAAAATATTATTATAGCTAACATGATTAATATTTGCAAGCACAATAAATAGGTATGAAATATAAAAAAAGTATATAGTTATCTCATTTTTATAAATCGTTCAAAGAAAAAGAAATTAAAAAAACTTATGAAATCTTCATAATAGCAAAAATATCAAAATTTGCTTTTGATTTGCTGTTCAGCACGAACTATTTCATTAATCTATATCTAATTCAAGAAATATTCTTACACTTCTACAATTTTATTAAATTTGAAATCCATAATAAATTATATTTCTTTTGGTATTATTTCGGTTGAGATGTCATAAATTCCAACTAATCCACCTGTTTACCAGTTCAAATGAGGATCAAACAAATCACCTTCCTTTCTCTCAAACTATCAGACTTTTTACCAACAACCCAACTCCCAGAGAGCAGGAAATTCTTTTGAGTGGAAATTGAGTTACCAAGCTATCAAAGACACAGGTGTCAAACAGAACTATGAGAAAGTTGTTGAGATCATATAGAAACCTGACGACCAAAGTTCCATGTGTCTGTCTCAAAGGGTTGGGCAACACTTGTCTAGTTAATTTGTTAAGAACTGGAAATCATACCTCTCCCCTTATCATGAGGATTGTTTCTTAAAGAGAACAACTAAAGACCTTATCCCTTCAATGTTAGATAAGAGAAGGCTATTATATTATTCGGTGGAGTGAATTATTCAAGCCACTACCTAGTAGGGCCACGACTACATCAGAAGATTCAGACAGAGAACCAATAATATCTGTTATAGATTCTGAGAAGGAACGGAGTAGCTTTGTAACTGAAGTTTATTTCAATAAAGTGGCTCTGATAAAAAGTTACCATCTCTTGTTTTTGACCAAAATGGGACGTATATACATATTAAAACTAGCCATAAATCTCGTTCCATTCCACTGAAGTTGGTCACAGCTTTAATTGATGAAAAATTGAATGTGACTTTTTAACTATAATTTGACGCCCCAAGAAAGGTCACCATCATCTTTTTTGTTTTGATCTTCAACCATTTTTGTCCATTTTCATCACCTGGTAAGCTGAGGTATCTCAAGAGAACGATTTGGAGAAGAAATTGCATGTCTTCATCCAAGTTAACACTTACTAATGATTCAGAATATTTTCTCAAAGACTAAAAGTGACATAAGCATATGATATAGATCAAGTTGATGAATGGTAAAGGGATATAGATCCTGTCAACTTTCACAACTTTAATCCTAAGGGAATAAAAATTGGATACATGATCAAGGGACCTTTCAAGTGAACTTTGTCTCGATGCCTTAACTTGCACGGTCAAGTGTAATATGTCTATTATTCACGAGAAACCCTGTTCAAGACTTGTCCTTCCTGTCCTATCCATTCTTCATACAACCACAATGTAAAACATGCCGATACCAACCAAGAGTGGGAAAACAACAACCTAATCGGTTTTTATCTGGGGATTGCTTAGGTGATTTTAGTCAGTTTGTCTTGTCCAGATCCCTTTTAACTTTTGCCACAATTTTACGTCAAGTGTACTACTGTGACTAAAGCTCTCAGGCATATACTCTAGCAAGAGCCAAAAAAACAATACATTTTTTCGTGTCAAGTGCTGAAATTATCAGCAGAACAAACAAACCAAAGGGTAGCGACCATTTTGGTCCTATTGGGGTGATGAGAAAGTTCCAAATGGCCTGCAGTGAGGAAAATATTAATGTAAGATGAAAAGGAAAGGCCATAAATTTACGGAGTGAGAGAGGCCAAACAAACCTAAAAGTTGTGTCTAGTAATGAAAATGAAATAGAAGAAGGATAAGGCAAGTATATAAAATTTGCCTTGAGCTAGATTGCCTCCAACTTGCAGCTCCTTGTCTATAATAACTAATTAGTACATTACCTCTACTGAATTGTGAAAAGGAATTAGCTAATTTAATCTAGTTATTCTGAATTGTAGTTCTCCACTTCCGTAGTTCTTTACTTTTAGATTCTATATGATCATGGTCTGATAATATAGTAGAAAGAAATGTATTTCTTTCGTGGAAGAACAAGAAGAATAGTAATAAGACATTCAACAGCCACATTTGGCTTGCAAGAAATCTTTTTACAGATTTCAAATCTGACTTTCAACTTCAAAGCTGTTCTTCCCGAAACAGATATTCGTAATTAGAAACAAAGTGAGATTAAATTAAAGTGGTATTGATTACATGGAAGCCAAGACATCAAAGATGAGAATAATCTGCAATAACATAAATTCCACAATAACAAAAGAGAGGTTCATTCAAGACGATGGTCAATCGTACTCTATGATGGCTGACATTCTCAATTCTCCCTAAAGCTAACTACCTAAAAGGGAACGAGATAATCTAGAAACATAGTGCTTAGTCTCACTACTCTCACTTCCTCTTCTTAGTAGGAGGCTGAGGAACCTCCTCTTCCTCCTCTTCCTCCTCTTCTTCCTCTTCATCCTCCTCTCCATCTTCATCATCATCATCATCACCGTCGTCATCATCTTCGTCATCACTCCCCCCTTCGCCATTAGCTTCAGGGTCATCTTCGGGATCAGCCTCTTCCTCTCCTTCAGCGGAGAAATCTTCATCACCTGCATCATCATCCTGGTCATCAGCATTGTCATCTTCATCTTCTTCATCATCATCCTCAGTGTCACTGGCATCTTTGTTTTCTGCATCAGGCCGTTTTGTCTGGTGAAGTTCATCTGAAGGGAAGCTGCAGAAAGAGTGACACCTACCATTAAGATTCAATTCATTCACACTAATAGACAATGCAAAATCAAGTTAAGGGACAAAATAGTCTTTGACCTCTCATTCCTTGGAGTCAAATGTGGCAATACATTGATTTCATTCAGCAATGATCCAGTCTGGAAGAGACAAAAGAAATCAAGAGGCAAGGGTTTATGAGCGAATAATCAAATGGATGTGACTGCAAGGCGTGTTCAACCATGCACAAGGAAGCAGATGCACATACAAAAACACTCATAAAAACAAAATTTCTGCTAGTAAAGTTTCCAAGAAATGAAAAATCTCCCTAAATAAGACACAAACCAAAGCAGTACCCTTGTATGATATACAGCTGAAAACGAAAAGTGATAATATCAAATATCATAAGCTCCAAAAAGGTTCAAGTAAATTACTACATGTTAAATGCTTGGAAAAGTGATGAACCATACTAAATCCAACAGAAAACCAAAAACAGCAGAACCTACCAACACAAGAACAATGGGTACATCCACACGGAATTATGAAATCAGAGCAGTATTGTATAACAGCAAGAACCAAGGACCATAAGTACATATCTCAAGAGTAAGCAGCAAGCACTACCCAGCGCGTACAAAAACCAAACAATTACATTAGGAATCCCTATAATCAGACACATAATTCAAGTATCAGATCAACCAAATTAAAGCCATACCAGCTGTAAGCAAGAAAAATCTAAACTACAGTTGAAATAAGCAAAAGTTAGATTGTTCTACAAGTCCCGTTTCTAGAACTTTTGATAGGACTTCAGAAAGAGTAATATTTTCTATAAGCTAAAGAATCTGTCCATAACTACCTTCACTAAGTCTAGCAAATCATCCCCTTTAGAAGAGCACAACGGCCTCTGAAAACTTCTAAAGATACAGAATCTGTCCATAACTACCTTCACTAAGTCTAGCAAAGCTTTAGAAGAGCACAACGACCTCTGAAAACTTCTAAAGGTACAGAATCTGTCCATAACTACCTTCACTAAGTCTAGCAAATCATCCTCTTTAGAAAAGCACAACGACCTGAAAACTTCTAAAGGTACAGAATCTGTCCATAATTACCTTCACTAATTCTAGCAAATCATCCTCTTTAGAAGAGCACAACGGCCTCTGGAAACTTCCAAGTGTTGCAAGTTTGAGAAAAAAGACTTGAAACAAAATCGAAAGTTCCAGAATTTCAGACACACATACTAGCACAACAAATAAAGCCCTAATTTTCCAAAATCAAGCATGCCCATAAAAGAACAAATAAAATAGAAACTAAACCATCAAACACGAAGAAGAAAAACGACAAATAACTAAACAAGGCCAAGACTTTGAAGAAAAAAGATAAAGGACCAAAATTGAATTAAAGCCAAACAGAGTGATACCACAAAGAGCAAGGAAGCAAGAGACTTTGCAGCAGCCAATAGAGTCTCTAACGCCATAGTCTCCAGAACAGCGCAAACCCACACAGTCCTCTCCACAGAGCTGACCTCCATTGCTTCTACACGAATTATATTCTCAAAACAACACATACCCAATACACAATCAGTCCAAATAACCTAAAAGAGTGCAGTTAGTGTGTCTTTGGGAGCAAACTGAGGAGGGTTCGAAGAGGGACCTGAACCAGACAGGTGTACTGGGGCAAACCCTAATTCGATAGGGTTTTTGATTAACATGGATATCTCCAGTTCAGTTTTGGCTTGTTCCAGACAAGAGTACACGAGGTTCAGTGGCTATTGGAATGCTGTGGAAGCAATAGAGTGGGTCTGGCAATAGGGGATTTTGATTTTATATCTTTACTTTGACATCCCACTTTTAATTAGGTCAGATTCTGGAATATCCTGTTTTCTATTTTGTATTTCCTTATTGACTTTGTGAGGTTTCTACATTTAAATGCCTTGTACAATATTACATTTTAATTTGTTCACTTATAATTCTAGAAATTAGGTGCACAAGAATCGCCAAGAAGGATTTGTAAATTTTAGTTAATAAAGTGAAAATTTTTCCTAAGAAAATTAAAAAAATAGTATATATTTTTATATTATTATTTTTGACACTTTATATATTACTTTTTCTTCTTTATCATGAATTCATCGTCATATCTCGAAATCTTACTATGAAGTAGAGTCTGATAATATACAGTCTTATTCTTATATAATAGAGAGATTATTTTCAATAAACTTATGCAGATGTAACAAGATAATAGTAATGCAGGTTTAAAACGTAACTAGTGATGCGTAATAGTGACATAACTAGTGATGCATAAATAATAGTGACACTTTACATATTACTTCAATCTTGAAATTAAGGGAAAAAAAGTAGAAATTGTTGTCACAAATCTAAATAAACCTTTTAAAGAATATAGGAAAAATCGAATAAGCTAGGACTCAAAGTAATATTTGATAATTAATATCTTAGAAATTAAAATATAATTTTAATAACAAAAATCAAATAACTGAAAAATGATATGAATTAAAATACTTATTTAATGTTTTTCATATTAACTCGTAATAGATTGTTTGTAAATCTCATGTAGGGATAACACTTTTAAAATTTTAATTATTACATATTTAGATCTTCATTAAGAAAAGAAAATTTGTCAACTGGAGTCTGGACCACCAGGTTTAGACAAGAACAAACGGGCCTGAGATGAGTCAAAGGTGCTCTGACCAAGCTAACTCCATATAGTTGCGTTTAAAACATTCAAATTATTTAATTTATGATAAGTTAAAATCCTTTTAATCTCAACAACAAAATATTTTCAGATTTGGGGTAAATATAGATTGATCACGAAGATATATCAAAAGATTTGAACTTTGACCAAGATCATTAAACGTGTGTGCCTATATAAGCCAAATCCTGAAGTAGGAAAGAGGCAGTAGAAACACTTTCTTGCGACAAGATGACGAAAGCTCATGCTGTCACCAACTTGGTATTTTTAGTTGTTTCTGTTATAGTTTTAGTACTGGCTCATGCTAATTTAGGTGTTGTGGGAGCGGAAGAGGAGATTTGCTCGTGTAAGAAAGCATGCCAATATGCTGATAACTCGACCCCAGGATCATATTACGCCGAGGGCAGGAGGAGAAATGGAGAGAAATGTTATTGCTGCTGTAGTTGTCCCAATCCTAACGGTGTTGGTGACGACGTATCTTCAGTTTCATTATCATCTGCTCCCCATGTTCTGGTTCAGGACCCGTCTCCAAAATCACCTCCATCTGATGCATCACCTGCTCCATCCCCTTCTGACGAGATTGATCCTCCTACTGCAAGTCCCCCAGATGACACTAAATATCCACCTGTTGAACCTCCTGAGGCAAGTACACCAGTAGATGCATCACCAGCTCCATCCCCATCTGACGAGATTGATCCTCCTACTGCAAGTCCCCCAGATGATTCATCTGATTATCCACCTGTTGAACCCCCTGAGGCAAGCCCACCAACAGATGCATCACCAGCTCCATCCCCATCTGATGAGACTATTACGATCCCTCCTACTGCAAGCCCTCCAGAGGATTCTTCATCACCAGCTCCATCCCCTTATGATGAGATTATTACTGTTCCTCCTGCTGCAAGTCCTTCAGAGGATTCTTCTTCACCAGCTCCATCCCCATCTGACGAGATTAATCCTCCTACTGCAAGTCCTCCAGAGGATTCTTCTTCACCAGCACCATCCCCATTTGACGAGATTATTACCGTTCCTCCTGCTGCAAGTCCTCCAGAGGATTCTTCAACGCCAGCTCCATCCCCATCTGACGGGATTAATCCTCCTACTGCAAGTCCTCCAGAGGATTCTTCTTCGCCAGCTCCATCCCCATTTGACGAGATTATTACTGTTCCTCCTGCTGCAAGTCCTTCAGAGGATTCTTCAACGCCAGCTCCATCCCCATCTGACGAGATTAATCCTCCTACTGCAAGTCCCCCAGAGGATTCGTCATCACCAGCTCCATCCCCATCTGATGATATTAATCCTCCTACTGCTGGTCCTCCAGAGGATTCGTCATCACCAGCTCCATCCCCATCTGATGAGATTAATCCTCCTACTGCAAGTCCCCCAGAAGACTCGTCTGACTATCCACCTGTTGAAGCTCCTAACGCAAGTCCACCAATAAATGCAGAACCAACTCCAGCACCTCCACCTCTAAGGGTAATTACACTTCCAGTCCAACCTCCAACATCACAATCATCAAACGATACAGGCAGCTGCGCAGGACTACCTCCGCTACTGCAAAAGCAGGTACCTAAGGATTGTCAAGCAGTACGAAGACCACTCTTCTATTGCATAAGAAGTATTGCGTTCTCAATGGCGGATCCATTCGCCCCTCTTAGCAAAAGATGTTGCGATGTTATCAAAGAATATAGGAAAAATTGCTGGAACAACCTGTTCAACCCCTACTTCCCACTTGATCCTGAACATCAGTGTAAACATAATTTTCTTAATTTCCGTCATTAGTTAGCAATGTACTGTTTGAAGTAGTTTTAAGTCCGGTGTCACCTCTGTTTAATTTCCTGTTAGTTATCTGCTGTTGTTTTCTTCAGTTTCACTTTTACAGTCGGATGTATTAGGTCATATGAGTCAATAAAGAATGGTAGCATGTTTCAGTTCATCTTCTATCTTTCTTGCTGTCTCATCCTTTACAAACCTCAGGATAAATGAAGTCCTGAGAATGATGTCCTTTTTCGGGAAAGCCTGATACGTGGAACTACAGAAGATGATGATAACTAAATGACAAGAAGAGTGGGATATTATCACAATCTCAGTTAAATCTGTTACATATCATCGTAAACAGTCAATGAAATAATCAACCTTACCATTCAGATAGGTTAAGTGATCATGAGCCATGACAGCCGAAAACCTAAAGGTATGTCATCTTAATCTGGAAGTAACCTTAGCAGTCGCCAGTGACAAGTAGCATGTTTCTCGTATGAATAGGTTTGTTTTTCACTAGAACCAGCAAGGTTGGCAAGAAAATCCGAACTCACGTGCGACCAAGTTAGTGAACACTCCATGCAGCCCTTCCTCTAAAATTGACCGCAGTTCAGTGTTTAGGTCCGAGGATGCCTTTCTTGCGAACACAAACTTACAAACATGTGGAAACAAATCTACGGTCAGTGTTAGTGTACAGGTTAGGTCTTAGCAGTTTCATATTCATTAGATTTCCAAAGACCAAGGTTCCTCCTTCAACTTATTTCTCATCATTGAATGTGATTTGACTCATGTATTTTGTCTGAACAGGAAGAAAGTACTTGGTCATCATAGATATTAACTTTTATTAATTACAATTTAAGGATTAACTATGTTAATTACATAATTTATTATTTTATATGTGAATTGACTAATTTCATGTTAATTAATTTAGGGAATGTAAATATTTTATTTATTAGTGAAATATAATTTTTTAGAATGACTCAAAAATATCATTATTAGAGTGGATATGATATGTAGATTCATTAATGAGAAGTATTTGGAAAAGGGACTATTTTATCATATAGCCGTATGTCCAAACCATTTTTTAATGAGTGGAAGATTAAAATTCGGATCAGCAATATAAAAATTTCAAGCCTCACGTTAATATAATAATAAAAAAGTATAGCAAAATTAATTAATTTGATGGTTAATTTAACATGTTCTGCCTATTTTTGGAAACATAAGAAGAAGTTGCCAACAATTGAATCTGATCATAATAAGATAGGGAATCCAAAGAGACAGTTGTTGCATAAGGGGGTTTTGTCTTCGACTCTCTTCCTCTATTTGCTATTTCCTTCTCTGAGAATTTCCGGGTCAAGACGGGACGGCTAAAACGACCCGGCCCGGCCCAAAATCCCCAATCTCCGACTCCTTCTGAAAGCCCTCCGTTTGATCGAGTCAGGCAATTTCACCGGCCACCCAATTGAGAGAACTTGAAAAAGGCACGTTCTGTAAAGTTTTTGGGAGGTGGGTATTGGTTGAAAAATGTCGTCGGAGATCGAGGTCGTCGAGGAGGTGCAATCTGGGGAATCGGTGGGTGTTAATGATGGGGTTGGAAACGGTGAATGTGGGGTCGTTGGGGAGGAGAATTTGAAAAACGATGTTTATACAGCGGCCGCCTATGGGGATTTGGAGAAGCTTCAGAGATTGGTTGAGAGTGAGGGTTACTCTGTTTCTGAGCCTGACGGTCTCGGTTACTATGCGTTGCAGTGGGCTGCTTTGAATAACCGGACTGCCGCCGCTCAGTATATCATTGAGGTCTGTCTCTTTGCCTCTCTGTCTCTTTTTTATGCCTTTCGGTTTTCTCTCCATCTCTTTGTTTATGTGACGTGGGCTTATTGAGATTTGAAAGGTTTTGTTCAAATGTGCTTTTGATGGGTTTAATGAAATGATCGTTGGCAGCGTCGTTCTGGAATTGTCTTAGGGATTTGGTGGTGTTGCATTTGCTTAGTTGGTGAAGCGGTTTCCTTTCTTTCGTTTTCTTTTCTTTTGGTTTAATAGTTTTTTTATAGGTAAATTTAGTTACTTTGATTGCCCAAATATCAAGTTAATTTAAGCTTTATTTGTTTAGCTATTTTGTGGGTTGCTTGAGTAGGGCGCATTGGGTCATCTTGGCTTATTGATAGCTGAATTGGGGTTAACAGCAGTCTCGTTTCTGTTTTCATTTGTTGTTTTCTTATGATGAAAAAGGAGAAATACTTTGACGCTATTGTTCGGATGATTATTGAGACAGGAGCACGGTTTCACATCTCTTATCAGTTTTTTGTTAAGTAGGTTTAGTTGTTGGTTAGTGGGTGACTGGTTTGAGTTAATAACACACTGATGTGGGTTTGATGCAAGGTTCTTATTATTATTATTTTTTCGCATCGATAGAGTTTAAGGTTAGTTGCACTTAATGGGGTGTTCTTATTTTATCAGCACGGAGGAGATGTGAATGCAGCAGATCATACTGGGCAAACAGCACTCCATTGGAGTGCAGTCCGGGGCTCAATCCAGGTCACAGAGCTTTTACTTCGAGAGGGTGGCTGTGTAAATGCTGGTGATATGTATGGCTATCAGGTTAGTGCTTCATTTTAGTGTAAGTAGTATATAAGTAGCTCGTTTAAGGGAGATTAGTTTAGCCTTCTTCATTTTGATTTCAAGCGATCATGAAATCAATGTTGTTTTAAATACAATAGTTATGCTATTTAGTGATTCATAACTAAATTAATGCAAATAATTTTTCATCTAATGCATGACAATAGATCCATGCATGAAGAAGAATGTATGTGGGAATTTTATTTACAGATGCCTACATTTTAATTGGAAACTCAGATTAAAGTCCATACAGATAGCATATCCATTATATACCTCGATGCATTTTCAGCCATAGTTGATATATTGCATGTCATGAGATGTGAGGGGATTAGTTTTTGAAACTCTTATTGCTACAGAGGGGTGAGTAATCATGCTTGCCAACTTGTCCTTTTTTCCTTTTACGGGGTTTCCATTTAAAGTTTACTGATGGCAATAGCTTCTTCACCATATTAGTTGTTTGATTGGTCTCCTATTGTTGAAATGAGTGAACGTTTTACATGTTTGCTTAGTATTAGTTTTAGTTTTATGAAGGTGAATGATGTTGGTTCCTTAATTCTTAGCTGCCCTGTGAGGACAACGCATGCTAATTGTTCATTTCTAATGACTTCAGCCAACACATGTTGCTGCTCAATATGGTCAGACGGCTTTTCTCTATCATATTGTCTCCAAGTGGAATGCTGACCCTGATGTTCCTGATAATGATGGAAGAAGCCCTTTACACTGGTATATAAGGAAAATTTAAATCATATGCATCTATATTTATTTGTGAGAGTGCCTATTATCATTTTGGGATGCCTAAACACAGTGCTGTCAAATTCCGTTTAGATTGAGCTACTTTCATATAATCTTTTTGTTTCTGTCGAAAATTTCTTTAATGTTTTGCATGCTGCACATTTGCTATCTTAGTCAGCTTTTATGTGGTGTTATTTTGAATCTTAAGTCATTTTCATTTGCTTGCCTTTTTATACTATAATATTTTATCTTGTTTCTGAAGAATTGCAGCTAAGGTATCAGCAATTTAGGTGATGATTCCTGTTTGTTTTTGGTTTATTTTTGGAGAATTTTAGGGCTGCTTATAAAGGTTTTGCGGATTGTATACGTCTTCTACTGTTCCTTGATGCTTATAGAGGGCGCCAGGATAAAGAGGGTAAGTGTCCAAGCTTACGTTTTTTATTTTCTTCACCTGAAGATTTGACAAGGGATTGACTATACTGATGAAATTCTGTTAGAGGCTTGTGTTCCTATGTTTCATCTGTGTTTTGATCTTAAATATCTAGGTTGCACTCCACTTCACTGGGCTGCTATTAGGGGCAATTTGGAGGCATGCACAGTGTTAGTTCAGGCTGGGAAGAAGGAGGACTTGAGAGTGACTGATAATACTGGGCTTACACCTGCGCAGCTAGCTTCTGACAAGAATCACAGACAAGTTGCTTTTTTTCTTGTAAGTGTTCAGCTATAAAGTCTTTTATATCATTTAGATATGACACATAATATGATCTTTTTCCCAGGGCTTCTTTATGTGAGTTTTAAAGGTATCATTTACTTACGTGGTTACTCCCTGTCTGGCTACTTATCTGGACGTGATGTGATGGCTGCCTTCACTTTTTCTGCACCATATGCTGAATATGAGTTTCTCAAAGGTCTATTGCACAAATAAACAGACCGTGATGCTCTCCAATCCTCTTCCCACATCAGAATGACAGGATTTTGTTTTAAACACATTTAGAACTTGAGAAATTTGGAAAGACAACTATTGTTTGGCAGGTTCCTCTGATGGTAAACATAGCAATTGTCTGTAGGTTTGACCCTCTTCTTCTTTTTGATGAAACTCACCTTTGCATGTTATGCTACAATCACTGGTATGAAGTGTGCTTCTTTCAAAATACTTGTATTCTGCTCAGTGCTTCCCACTATTGCAATAAAATTGCATGCCAAACAACTTTTGTCGATGTTGCTCTATTTTATTATTTAATTTTGTTTCAATTTTGTTCCAAGGTAGGTTTATTTCATATTTGGATTATATTTTTCCAAATTGCTTGTGCTTTAAGAGTTGTAATTTATATACTACATTGAAACTGAACTGCAGGGAAATGCTAGAAGGTTATTTGATAAACGTTGTGATGGGAACAGTCGGCTGGGACGTCTCTCAAAGTCAGGACTTGCGCATGTGCTTTGGTTTATAATCCTAGCTATGTTGATAACCTATATCCATGCAGTTATTATGGGTATTTATCCTTAGCTGTATCTTGATTATGATGGTTCATCTACTTTCAACCTTAGCTTGCCATGGGTTTTCTTTTCTCTTGATACTTTTTGATATTTGATCTGCAGCTTCAGATCTGCCACGGTTAACGGTGGGCTTTGCCTTTCTTGCCTGGCTGGGTGTTCTTCTGGCAATTGCTGGACTAGTCATGTTTTATAGGTGTAGCAGGTATATTACATAGAGCATGCTATAATACTGGTTGAGTAATTGAATGTATCTGTGTTTATATCTTCTCTCCAACACATCCAACTGCATCTCAAGATAAAAAAGGAAGATTAAAAATTTAAAGCTACAAAAGTATGTGCAAGTTTGAGTTCCCCCAGCTTTTGACTTTTGTTTCGATTTTGTTCTCCTTGCTTCTTTGTAGGAAGGACCCAGGTTTCATTAGAATGAATATACACGATCCTCAGAATATGAAAGATGATGTGCGTTCACATTCTTCTTACCCACCTTTCAACTGTCTTCCAACTATTTGCACACTAAGCTTTACCTGGTAGACCTTGTCTTGTTGGTATTTTCTCTGAGATGGTATTAGACATTATTTTTCTATGCCTTAGGAACCTCTATTGAAGATTGAGATAAACAACCCTGCCCTGCTAGCCGGTAATTGGTCCCAGCTCTGTGCCACATGCAAGGTAATCCTTTGTGCTGATTTCTACTCAATTTACTCTGTTAATATCTTATATCGGCCTAATTTCTGCTGATAATCATGTTTTGAGAATTTATTGGTCTTTTATGTTGTATTATAATCAGATAGTAAGACCTTTACGTGCGAAGCACTGCTCTACATGTGATCGGTGTGTTGAACAATTTGATCATCATTGCCCTTGGGTTTCCAATTGCATTGGAAAGGTGTGTAAATGAATTTATTTGCACCTATATTTCCACTTCTTATGTTGTTGGCTGAACAAATACAACTAATAATTTCATTTGCATTTAGGTAGCTTGACCACTTTTAGGCTGTTTGGTTCAGTACAGGGCATAATCCATCCCAAATTTGAACAATTGGCAAGGGCAGAGTGTTAAAGGCTGAAAGGTGAGGAAGGATGAATGTCTAGAGAAGACAAGAAGGGATTAGCCCTTGGAATTAACTGTTTCTCATGGTGGAAAGAATTGGTCAAAGAAAATAAAACTGATAGGGATTGGCTGTAGGAATGTGAATCCATAGTGGGGTAATGTTATCTTAAAACTACAATACAAAAACCTGGAATCATTTTCTTGAAAATGAAAAAATGGGGTAATATTTTCTGGCTGGTTAAGGGCTGGATAGGTTTCAATTCCACTGCTGTTGAAGTTAACAATAGTTGCCCCTTGAATCTTATGTCAATTAATACACAATTAGGCCTTAAATTTGGCATTCATTTGAGTTATCATATTTGATTTTCATGTGGTTACTGGTTTAGATTTTTACTTCTTTGGCATTATCATATCTTTGCATAAGGTATACTTGGTCCCTGTTGCAGTGATCTATTGTCTTGTTTCTGATGCAGAAAAACAAATGGGATTTCTTTGTGTTTCTGGTTCTAGAAGTGTCAGCTATGTTGATAACCGGTGCAGTGGCTCTCACAAGTATGTGATTTTTAAAGCATTTATATAGTCTTTTTTGCCTGATTTTTTCCCCTTCTCTACTCGTTTTGTTGGGCAGAGGTGGAGTTCCCAAATATTCTTACAAACTGATGATTAATACACAGGGGTTTTGATTGATCCAATGGCTCCTTCTTCATTTGGATCATGGCTAAATTATGCTGGTGTCCATCATGTCGGTGCAATATCATTCTTGATTGTGGATCTGTTCCTCTTCTTTGGTGTGGCAGCACTGACTATTGTACAAGCTTCTCAGGTAAGTTGGGGCATCCTCTTACTAATAATGAAAGCTAGAATTCTAGTATCTATCAATTATAAGCTCCACCTCTCTCTCTTTTCTTTTCTGTGCTTTGAGAAGTGCTGTTAAATTGCACTTGTGAACATCTAGTGTTAGTAGTTTGCCTAGTAAGGTGTGTGAGATCTAATCCGAGCTTCACTGTGATTGAACTTTTGCGGGTTCAATAAAATCTGAGGCTGCTCAAAGTTGCGCTGAATCTTGTATGCAAAACTTGTGAAAACTTATGAATGAAACTTCTTGCATTGAAGATATCTTAATGGAGAATGTTCTGAACGCTTGTTCTTGTGCTGATACCTATCCACTTCATACTTCAGATATCTCGCAATATAACAACAAATGAAATGGCAAACGCGATGCGCTATAGCTATCTGAGAGGTCCAGGTGGTCACTTCAGAAACCCATATGATCATGGCTTTAAAAAAAACTGTTCGGACTTCTTGATCAACGGCTACAACGAAGATGTAGAATATGTTGAAGATTTATCAGATTCAGAGGGTATAGGTTTGATGCGTATGACAAGGAATACAAATTTGCCAAACGGAGATGCACATTTGCATCAGGGCAATGGCAACGGCAATGGCCATGTTGCTATTAATGTAGATTCAGAGAAGAAAATGCAGGACTGTCATGCTCATTCTTTCCATTGCAGCCATAGTAAACACACGAAGTCAAAAAGTGCCCCCTTGGGGTTGGGACTTGGCCTTGGTTGGAACAGTGCCCGGAATGTTTCAACTTCATAATGATGTCTTCTTACATGGAACAAGCTGATATAGATGATTGCTTGTATCATAATTTTTTTTACTTTTTTTGGTTCCCAAGTTTGTATGTTGCCCCATTTTGCTCCTCCAGGTAGCTTTATTTTTGTACAAATTCATTCATAGCAGTTGCTTGTGAGATTCAGCTTGTAACCCTCTTGAAATTTAAAAACAATGTTCATATGAGATATCCATTTATTAAACTACAAATGATTTTCATATTGGTGGGTTTGGTACTTTCTCTTCACTAGCAATTTCCATTTTACTTGACATCTGATATTTTAACTTAAATTAATTCCAGGCCTTGTTTAAATCTGAATGACAGACTCAGTTTTCTTCTGGAATATATTCAGTAATTGAAGTTTTGGTCGTTCTGAAGCATGATGTTATGTTATTGTGTTATTCCCAGCCCGTTCCCAAAGCAGGGTCCAATGAACTGTAAACATTAGGTGACGTGGCGGTTTCTTAGTGGGTAAACATAGAGCAGGGCCACCATGTAATAACTCCGACGACGAGTTGGAGTTGTACACATTTCTTCTTTCTTCCTCCCCTTCTTTCCTTCACCGTCAACATCCCAAAAGCTTCGATTTTTAATATATTTAGTGTTTTTTCAATTAAATTTAAACTAACCCTTTTCCCTGATACATCTAAAGATGAAAGTTTTGTGGTTGACTTTAGTTGTATACACTTTCTACAGTTGTGTTTTAGCTGATCAGATCTTCACACCTCATGCAGGTAACAGCAATTTGTTCTTACTTTGAAGAAGAAACTTCAACAATAATTTATATTTTCACTTTTCAAAACCTTGTTAAATCTTTTAAATTTGCCGATAGTCGTCGAAATTTGAAGTCTTCTATGTCAGCTTTCTGGGTGTTTCTGGATATTTTACTCGAGGGCGTTGTTGGTGATATCGGGGAACTTATGTTTGTGGTGATTAACGTACATGTAGTATGAGCTTGAAATGAATTTGATGAGTGTTAGTATAGCTGGGTCAATGTCAAAGATGTGCATGCTTGTGTATGCCTTTTGCTTTTTCTGGAACCGAAGTTCATCGTCTGTTTGAAGTTAATGGGGGGTTGTTCATAGGATTGTATGGCTGAAGAAATTAAACGGTTAATAACTGTAAAATTCGTGCTTAATTGTGCCTCGCTGTAGAAGTTTTAGCTATTTCGAGATGCTAAAATGTATCTGTCACTGCTGCGTTGTACAGCTATTAGTTCAAAGCCTTAACTTACTACTGCAAATTTCAACATCAACTGACCAGTTTACAATAAGTTCCTGTCTTGGTGTGATGTTCCTGTTTTGATTGGTGTGGTCGATTCCTATGCATCTTTAGAGATTGGATACACATTTAAAAGATTTTTTCGTTGGCAGGTGGGACGTTCAGTCGCAGCTCCCGAGAGCCAAAGTATAAGATTGAATTCCATCCAGAAGACTCACCTTATCATCCTGTGCGTAACACTATGGTTCTTCATGTATATTGGTTTTTCTATTCAGTCAGTGAGCAGATGAGTACCCTTTTTGTGGTTCTAGCTGCTTGCATTATTTTCACCATCTTATTACCTGTATCTCCGTGGGCAAACCATTTCACTGTATCATATTGATATGATATATAGGTATGACTAGTAGAGATATAGCATAGTAGATGGAAAGCAACACAAATAAATGGATAACATTCAATTACAACAACAACAATAATAACACCCAGTATAAAATATAAATCCCGCTAAGACCCTTGGGGATGTCTTATAGCATGGAGTCTTACCATTAACTAGTAAAGAGGCTGTTTTCAAATTTGGAAATAGTTTCCATTAAAAGATAGAGATCGTATTCCTTGTGCCTATTGACTTCAATTTCAAAAACTGTGTTACTACTAGTTTAATACTCACTCTGTCTCAGGTCACTGTAACCTTTAATTCGATCTCTCCTTGTTCTTTGTTTATTGAATCGAATGTTTCTGTGTTTATTCTGAGTGTTTATGACATATGTGGCTGCCAAAATCTTTGCAGGATGAAGACCAAGAATCAGTTATGATGCCTAAAAAAAATGGGCAGAGATATTTATGTTTCTTGCCCAAAGTGGAGAAAACCAAGATTGGAAAGCCAGTTAGTCAGCTAAATATTAGCAGCATTATTGTGGAAACTGAGAAACGGGTTAGCATGAAGACACCAGATGAGCTACTTGAAGTATTGAAGGACCAGTGTTTTCTCAGGGTTAGTGTCTGATTCCCCCATTACCTTGAAAGTGTCTTAAACACTTGTACCTGCTGAGTTGACCCTTGTGCTTTTTGGGAGGTGGGAGAAGGGGGTTGGATGGGCAAACTACTACTTGCACTTATTTGTTTGCCTATTTTGTCTTTTGGTTTGGAATAAACTTTTGTTTTCATCCATGAATTATTTTGGTGGTTGATGCAGCAAGAGGGTTGGTGGTCTTATGAATTCTGCTATCAGAAGAAGTTGAGGCAAATACATACAGAAGATGATAAGGTAAACAGTTAATTGATTCTCATTTTCTTGACATTACATTTCTCTATTTGTTAGTAAGCATGTTGATATACATGTATTGAACTTGCGCTCATGTTCTTTTTGATTTATGGAAGATAGTGATCGAGTTTCCTGATTATTAATTTAACCTGGTGTCGATATATGTCCATTACGTGTTTGTAGCAATGCTTGTCATAGTATTAGAGATTGCAGTAGCCATCTGGTTTATTGTATGGTCTCGGATGATTTATTTCATTTACTAATTACTGGAACGATCAAAACCTGTTCTGCAGCACCAACCCCTTTATCCATTACCTATGACCGCGTGTCTATGCCTACATTTCAAGAATGTGCTTTTCTTAATTCATTTTCCATATTGTCGTGCAATTATCTGACAGAGAGAAAATATTTTCATTTTAGTTGGTTCAAGAATTTGTCTTGGGTGTCTATGATGAGGAGGCTACAGCTGCCTTCAACCAGAATCTGTCCGACATTTCTACTCTAAAAGATCCTCGTTCAAAAGATGCATCTCAAAGGTATGGTTTTTTATACATTCAATAAACTTAGGAGGGGTCAAGGAACAAGGTACTAACCACTGTAATCTACTATTTGTTCAGGTATCATGCACATCAGTATACAAATGGAACCACCTGCGATCTAACAAATCATCCCCGAGAAACTGAAGTATGTACTAGAGAAATGTTTGCAGTGAGAAATTTTCTTTTTGCTTTTTCCTCAAATTTTATGTGTTTTTTCCCATCTATAAATCCACAGGTAAGATTTGTATGCTCAGAGCCTAGAGCAATGATTAGTTCAATCACGGAGCTATCTACTTGCAAATATGCGCTTACAGTACAGTCCCCGATGCTTTGCAAGCATCCGTAAGTTTCTTTAACTCTACCTGGGTGGTAGAACGAGTGATGCTAGATCAGAAGGGATAGATCTGATATTGTTAAACAGTATCATTCTTTATTCAGAGATCTTAAGAGGTTTAGCTGAATCCTTTTTGGTCAATAGGTAACAAGCCAACACTATATACAGATAATAGAGAGCTGTCTCGTTGAAAAGATTAAACCACTGTTTTCTTGACAAGAACCATGTTGGCCCTACGGAAGTTCGTGTTCCTATTTATTATTTTCTTTTTGTTGTCCTTCAGTTCTATTATACTAGTTGATTCTGTCTAGTAAATATTGATGCATGTCATCTACCTTTGACTGCAGATTGTTCCAAGAAGAGAGACCAGTGTGGCACACCATTAACTGCAACATTTTCTCCAAGGACCACAAGGGAACTAGAGCTGATAAAGACAAAACTGAAGATAAACAGATCCTAATGGTAGCAGAGTGAAAATCCATCCAACTAAGGTGCAGACGAATGAAGCATTATCTGAAATTTGCCATTGCGGGTCATTAACATTTAGATGCAAACCAGGACAACAGTTTTAGTCAGTAGGCACAATTTTCACCGTAATAGCTTTTTCCTTTTACATATACATTTTTTAGTATTTTATTTACTTAAAGACGAGAGCATTTTTCCTTGTCTTATTGCCATGATAAATATTTTTTTCGAGGTTAGATAATTATCACAATATCGACGATTGATATGAATTTTAAGGACGAATAGGACTCCGAAGGTCCATGCGAAGAAAGCCGACATTCTGCCCAAGAGCAAATGAATCACCCGGAACCAAGCCATAATTTTCTGTGATTTCTCATTAGTGGAAATAAAATCACGAAACCCAGGCTTTGGTTGAAATGATGAAGTTCCTTTTCCATTCTTAAAGATGGTCTTTGTTACAGCCCCTAATAATTGCTTGTGCATAACCTTTTGGGTAAATACTTAAAGCTTGATTCTTTACATCTATGCACAAAGTGCATGTCAGTTCTGTTATTTTTGTCATGCATACTCTTCACTTGGAAGACGATGCTTCCATTCGTTTGTCTCCTGCTGAATCTAGCAAAGATAAGTACTCAGCTATGGCTTCACCTTCTCTTGTTACTTCAATGTCATAGTCAGAAAAAGCATCCGCAGTTGCTATTTCGTCTGCAATTTCATCCTCCATCTCTACATCACGTTGTTCAGTTCTGCTGCCTGATGAACCTCCGACAAGTTCATCATTAACCAAGTCGTTGCTATCAATACCTTCAGCTGCAGAATCAGTCGATAATGTATCAGGTATACAGATGCTGTTGTTATCTGCAACTGGGGGGTTTGCTTCAGGTTGTGTAAGCAGTTGATTCATTATTTGTTGAAGTGAACCACCGGCTCGAACGGCTTCAACCACTATAAAGGTATGATTTGGACATACCGGATGTCAGCATTCATTCTATACCTGAATCAGATCAGGAATTAAACCAAGACACCTTAGTCATACCTCTTGATCGCTCGAAACCCATAGCCACAAGCTGTTCAATTTTTTTATCCGCTGCTTGTTGCTGTCTTTTCCTTTTTCTAGTCTCTATATCACGCTGTAGAAACACCGATGGTAAAAGCTCGAAACGAAATGCATGCATTCAGGTAGTAACTTAACGAACCTGTATGATGGTATTGACCTCCGGATTTGTCAAATCGTCCAATGCCTTCTGAGTGTCATTCTCATTCCTTCTAAGAGCTTCAGCAGCAAGCTCCTTCTCAAACCTGAAAAATCAAAGAGACCTTGATAGGATCTTATATGGTGATTATCGATGTAAAAAAGAATAGAAGGTATCATAGACAGATTATCTGCCAAAACTTGGGTGAATCCGATATGAAAGTTTCAATTTAAGCAATATGGACACCGAAATGACTACTAACCCTATGGAGACCAACTCCTGTAATCTCTGGAGATCAACTGCCTTCTTTAAAGGTGTTACTCCATATTGCTTTTGCTCCCTGTAAACTTGTCACATTAAAGCAACAGCATTGTTTGACAAGAAAGGAAAAAGAGTAAATACTGGAACATACTTGATTTCATTTTTTCGCCGAATATCATCCTCATGTTTCTGTGCTCTCTTGGCCTTCTCCTCAAGGCAAAACTCAACAGCCCTCTCAACAACCTGATTGCACATTCTCAGAGCCCTCTTTGCATCTTGTTCCTTAAATCCCATGCTCATAACAAGTGATAAGGCTTCATCTGATACTTGTAGCTGAAAATAATAATAGAAGTTTCAGTATATAGGAAAGCAGCAGTTAAACTACATAACAAACACATTAAGTGAAAGAAAAATTAAGGACAAGATACAGATTATCTGCAACTTTCTTATTTCTAAATAATGAGTTCCATCAAGAAGAAAAGAAAACAAAAAATAAAAAGAAATTCACGATTATTCAAAAACGGGTAGGCAGACACAAGAATGTGAGCGTCCATATGAGAACATGTATGGGTATATGCACGGAACAGTAATACTCCATTAATATGATTTCCCAATCTTCTTGCTGGGCATAATTCTATATTTGAAAGCAAGTTTGCATCCTATAAGCAACCACTCTGCACAAAGATCACATTTTGGATATATACATTCTTACCAGGAATATGTGATTCAATTTTGGTAGAAGATCAAGGATACAGAAGTTCCATCCACATATATACACTTTTTATTTCTTAGTAACATCATTTATAACCTTCAATTGAAACAGCCAAGTTAAGAAATCATGTAGTTAACAAGCTTGCACTTGCCAAATTCATGGTACGACAGTGACAAGGAGAGCACAAATACATCTAACCTGCAGGAACTTTGTTTGTGCAGAGACCAAGAACCTCCTAGATTTATCAAACTGGTGATTGTGGTAGGCAACAACTCCTTCCAAAAGCTCCAGTCTCAGATATCTACAAAATAGAGCAGACAACTTCAGTTTAAATTTCAAAACAAAGCTGATAAGATTCACATGCTGAAAAAGTCATTACTGACAATGCCAGTCCTGAAGATTGGCCAGCTTGAAGGAGTCTGAAACGCTCGGCATCCTTGCCATGAGCACGCTCAAGTCCTTCTCTAGCCTTTTCAAGCCGTATTCCTGCCACTGAGAGCCAAGCAACATCTTGGAGCATAAAGTAACACCAGACCATGTCTATTTGTAGTATCGGAACATTGTCAATAAGCTGAAACAACCAAAATATTGACCAAATGCAAGTGATCAATCAGTGATATTTAAAGATAAGAAATTTAAGGAGATTACATATATTGGATCATCCAAATCTGTTAAAAGAATGAGACACTCACTTCAATGGCCTTGGGATTGCAAAGAGAGAAAGCCTCCTGTATTATTCAGTCAAAGATATTCAGCATTAGTAATATTTTCCAACCACTGAATTTCTTGATAGAATTGGAAAATTATTAAACGGACAACACTAGTCAAATAAAAAACATTTTCTTCAAAAGGTTTGCTAAAAATGATATATAATTGAAGAAGACGTGAATAATACATAAGAGGAAGAGGATCACATTGAGGTCACTTTATCAAAATAACCAAAGCCATTGAATCTATATCTCATTGCCTGTTCAAATTGGTATCAGATATCACGTTAAAGACATACGGCAAATGGTTTCACTAGATAACTATATTGAATTGTGTTTGCTTTTTAAACATATGCATATGTAACTCACCTCTGCCATGGTGAGCACTTCTAGTGCATCTTTGAACATTTGCTTTCTTATCAGACGCTTTCCATTTGCATGGAGCATCAGAGCCATCATTATTCCCCTGCCAAAAAATGTCAGGGTTTTTTCTTTTTACGTTAAAATGAACAACAAATACATTCAAATAAAAGCTAGCAAAAGTAACAACAAAATCTAGAGGGTATCATACTGTCGATCTGTCTCTGAGAAGTGCACTTTCTGTCCACTCTGATCTTCAAGCTCTATATCAAAGTTTTCAACTGGTAAAGATCCATGAGCATGTCTCTTGGACAATGCAGTGGCAGCTTCCCTGCATTGTTGACAGCATATCAACCAAAAACTTGATGAGTGAGCTCAGCAAGAGATATGACGATTCCATTTGAGGTATAATACCAAAATACTATCAATTCCATAATTTAAGAACTGATATTCAACACTTCTTGATTGTCAGTAGGAAGTGCAAAATCTCAATTGATATGGCCAAACCCATCTACCTCATATACAAAGTCCAGAATTCAGTTTGCACATTTTGGTTTTCAAGCCGCCGAAATAGCAAAAGTAGAAAAGCCAATTTGGTTATTTATTGATACAAAGTTTTGACTTAAAAGTCTTAAACCTTAATTTCTGCTAATTCAATTATTTGATATATAATGCCACATACATTGCATGCAAAAAGGGAAAGGAAATGTTAAAAAAGGAAAGACTTCTGTGATTACTAAAATGTTAGCAAGATATCTAACAACATCGATATTCTTAAAGCAGATATCAATGGCAAAACAAAAAAAGGCTCCACATGCTACTATGGAATCATATCAGCTCCAGTCCAGAACCAGATCCTTCATTGAAATGTGTCAATTTGAATAACAACCCACTGTATATGAATCATAGATGATCAAAATTGAGAGAGAGAAATAGTAACAGAATAATATCAAACATGTTGGACCCTAAATCTGTTAAGACCAACCGGACAATTGCAGAACAAAGCCATAACACAACTTGAGAGAGTGAGACTTAAGAAAAACAAACAACTCACCTCAGTCAAGCATACCTACAACTACGTGCCTCACTGGCCATTAACTCCTCCCTCAAAGCCTCACCTTCATCAATAGCAATACCACCGGCAAGAATCCTGGAGTTGTTTCTAATACCTAATTGGACAAGCTTCTCACTTACATCACTATCTCTCAAGATTCTGCCAGCGAATATCAAATTGATCAACTCCGGACTCATGTTTGATCGCCTTCCAACCTCCTCTCTCAACATGGACACATCCCACTTGTCCAAGTCTACGTCAAGTACGCCCTTCCATGTCCCTGCTATTCTTAGTTTCCCCATTATGCCTATGTGATTTCAGACAGAAGGCTGCATATAAGTGTGTGAGTTTTAAGGTGCTTATATATGATGGTTCAAGAGATTATCAAGAAATTTGACCTAACTATTGTCCTATGATTATTTGGTTGAAACGAGGTCGTCTTCTAAACCTTTGTGAGTTGGATTTATTCAAAGTCCAAAACGTATGCAATAAGGTGGTTGTTTACTTTCCCTTTTCTACAATGGTTTTTATAAAACTATCATTGTCTAGTTATCATTGCAAAAATTGTAAGGAAAAAATATTAATATGGAGTTAAAAAACTTCTCCTATGAGCTGGTTGTTAAATCACACGGCAGCAAAATGGTATACATTTAAAATGTTAATCATAAATCTACTAGATACAAAATTAGAAATATCAGCTCATACTTTTAAGAACTGCATCTAATCAGGAACTATACTAAACGTGATAAACTCAAGCCCTCAAGGGCTTCTGCTACCAGATGAAGCAATTCAATTTCAGTGAAACTTCTTCACAATTCCTTGCAAAAATCTGAATTGCTACACATAGAACAATGTCAATCCAACTCCATTCCAATCTACTTTATCCATCACCTAACACTCCCTGCTGGGAACTCGGCAAACTAGCAGCCTCAGCCCCCAATCCACTAAACAAGCCATAGACATACAAATTCTTGAGAGCCAGCCCAAAGAACTTGTTTTGCTAACTCATTCCCGTGAATATATTCTGCAAACAAGTTAGAATTGCATCCTGACAAGGAAGACGATTAACGCAAGATCGGTCAAAATAAGTGGTCCGTGTTGGAACCCCAGAAGCAAACCGATCATTGCACTTCAAAATAAGCAGACTGTTATACGCGAAAAAGATAAAAGGTTATGCATAATGGTTTGAGAATAAAAACCAGACACGGGAAGTCTTCCTTTCCAAGACCAACAGAAAAGAAATTTGATTTTGTGGCTGAAGTGAGCTCATTGAACCAAGTCCAAACAATAACTCGCAAAACAAACAGACGAAAAACTAAAACAAGCAATAAATAAAAGAAAAGGAGAGAAAAGAATCTCACTTGAGTCGAGCAAGTCTAGCGATGCGTTCCTCTTCAGCCAAAAACTTTGCCTTCAAAGACTTCCCCTCATCAACAGCAACACGACTGGCAAGAACTTTCGAGTTGTTTTTGAGACCCAATTGAGAAAGCTTTTGGCTTCCATCATCATCTCTCAAAACTTTACCCGCGCTTATCAAGTTGATCGACTCAGTACCCAAGTTTGATCTTCTTGCAACCTCCGCTCTCAACATGGGCACCGTCCAATTATCCAATTCTACCTCAAGAACACCTACCCATGCCCCTGCCACCTTCAGTTTCGCCATTGAAGACATTGAAGCTAGAAAGAATAAAGCAAAAAATTTGGAAAAAGGAAAAAACTTGGTGGCTCTTGTGCTTAGTGGACAAGTTAAAGACAGCAGCTTATATATATAATGGTCATCGATCCATAAAGCACTGTTTGTTGTTAACTATGATGTTTCCTTCCTTTTGGTCTTTGCATATGTCGTTGTTTCATTGTTAGTTGACGTGTGATTCCTTACTCTTTCGGGCTTCTCGTGGATTCGCTGGAGTTTACAATTTGGCCGGAAGAGCAATTTAGAATTAACCGTTTACCCTGAAATTTAAATTAGACCTTAACTTTTCTGAGCATTCAAGTTGAAAACTATATCCTAAAGCACAAATGGACCAATTTGTGTATACATACAAAAAGGGCGAAATCATCTTGACAAATGACCTCTATATAAGATGTAACTTAACACTCCAAAATATTATCGTGGATTTAAACACTTATTTGATCAATTTTTATTAAAAATTTGACAAATTTATACGAAATAATTTAAAATACAGCAAGTATTCATATGATAAAAGGGTATATTTATTTAATAAATTATCTCTCTTAATGATAAATCATAAAAATCAATTTAAAAAGAGTTAATTATTTAAAAAAATTAAAATTTTATCAATTTTTTAATTATAACGTAAAGTAAAAAAGATAACAATAAAATATCAAAATTTTTAATTTTTTACCCATTATAACCTATCGCTAGTTTGTTATTTTTATTGACGTAACACACTATAACACACTAAGAGATCTTAATTAGAATAAGTCAATCTAAACCTGGTAAGTTGATAAGGAACTTTTCTGATTTAAATGAGAACGCAGATTCAAACCTTCTTTAAGTATGCAGTCATTTAAAACTTGAGTTCAGAATCTTAATTAGAATAAGTCAATCTGAACCTGGTAAGTTGATAAGGAACTTTTCTAATTTAAATGAGAACGCGGATTCAAACCTTCTTTAGATTTTAAGTATGCAGCCATTTAAAACTTGAGATTAGAATTTTATCTTCGGTTAGAGATCTATTCAATTTAACTTTGGACAATGACGTCGTTTTAACAAATGAACAACAAACTTCTCGTTCTCTAACCTAAATTTGGATTGAATTTTTTATCTCTGTCTGCGTAATCTCTCTCTTTCTCTCTCTGCTGTTAAATTTTCCATTTGTTTACTTTTGATTTCTGGTAAGATCTGTGATGACCTCCTTTTCGTTCCTCATCCTTCTTTCTCTTTTTCTTCTTTTCTGGGCCTGTGTGATTGAATCGATGAATGTTCTATTTTGAAGTACTTGTTTTAAAATTTTGTTATAGATTGGAGGTTTTAGGGTTTTTTTTTTTTTTTTTTGCTTCTTGATCTTTTGTTATCATTGGGGATGCTCCGATGCTTGATTTGTTGATTCACTGTTAAGAAATCTCATAGAATTCTGTGATGTGGATGAAGCCGTATTACTAATTTTTGGCTAGATTTGGAGTTTTTAGGTGGATTTGTATTGATTTCATATGTTATCGTTGTCAAAATGTCCATATTTTTGTTCGTTTCTGAATTAACTTTGGTTACTTTTGTTCTTTTTTATCCATCCATGATGACTAGTCTCAACTGTTTGTTCTTTGTATTGAGTTGCTACTATATTTATGCAGTTGTTCTTTGTATTCATTGTCATCAATTACTCACTATTCTGATTGACGAAGAATGTTGAGTTTGTCATAGAGAATGGTTATCTTTAACTTAGTATTGCTTTATGGAAGCACTAATTGGATCCGCACCTGGAACCATTAGTCGGTTACTTGGGTGATGGAGCACCTTCCCGTCGAAGTCATTGGGAACATATTGTCTAAGCTGGGATTTCGTGATAGCTTTTGTAATGAGATCATAAGTCCTCACATCTTGCTTATGAATTCAAGAAATTCAAGAGACACAATAAGCTCCAATCCAAATTTCTACACGATATATTAGTGGTTGTGGTTGATAACAACAAAACATCAGAGAAGCCACTGGTGGTGATTGGATACAAAAGTGTCATGTTGGTGCTTGTTTGTATTGCTACTGGAAACTAGGGGCGTTTAGTAGTCGTTGTTGCGAGTTGTTTTGGACTGGTGTGAGCAGTTACCACTCGTCGGAGAAGAAGTGCAGCTGGTGGCTGTGGCTCGCCATAGAGGAGAGCTACAACTAAGACTGAGCTTGCAACATGAGGACGTGTTTGATTAAACGCTGCTAGCATGTCATGGCGAGACGCAAGCATGACTGCTCCTCCATGTTGCGACTAGGTCTTCATTATAGTTGCACCTACTGACAATTGGCGTTAAAGAAGGATGCTGGTTTCATGGTAATGCTAGATCTGGGTAGCGATCTGTCACTGACGATAAGCTACTGTATCACACCTCGTCGTTCCAATTTATTGTTTAGAGATTTAGGTTACAAATTGAGAACGATGAGTGAGAGTGATTTCGTTAGGATAGGTTATGTAGTTCAAAACGATGTAGTTCAGTAATTAGACTAACTTCTATTAATGATGTTGACTTGTTTGATTAACAGGGGTATTGAAAATTTTGAAAGTTTGACCATTTTATTATAACTTTTTAAAATTTAAGTTATAATTAAAAATTTGAGCTTTTTTTAATAATTAAACTTTTAGTCAAATTAAAAAACTATTTAAATTTAATTTCCCTTTATAAGATTTTGCGTTAAAAAATTAAATAAAATCAGTTTAAGAAAAAAAAAAAGGATAATTCGAT
>JANJEY010000007.1:65913657-65928786 GCA_024703695.1 Erythroxylum cataractarum
TAAACCATATAAAACATAAATAAAAATATATCTAATCAAATCTTTTATATGGATTATAATATAAGTAAAACTAATATAAAAAATAAATATTAAAACATATAAAAAGTCAAATAATATTATATAAATATCAAAACAAATGTGAAGATATGTTTGTGAAAATTGTAGGAATTATGTATAAAAACATAAGGATAAAGGGAACAAAAAAATATGCTCATTAATTAATCTGAATAATCTATCTAAAAAAGTTTTTTTAAGCGCCATTTTTATGAAAAAATTATTTTTGAATTTTATAGTTAAACACTTATTTTTCTTAAAAACAGCGTTTACGAAAAAAAAAAAAGGTACTTTTTCATTATCCAAAATCTTAAACAAATAGAAAGTTATTGTAATAGCCTCATCCCTCCCACTTAAAATCCACTTTGAAGTAACTATAGAGTTGGTGAACATATACCTGTAAGTTGACTACTGCTCCCAGCATTTCTCGTAGATGGTGCTTCCCTTTAAGATCTATTCTACAGTATGTTTTAAAAATTGTAACAAAGTATAGAAATTAGAGTCAACTATAAGGTTTTGAGGACTCCAAAACAAAACATCTTATCTAATCTTACGCATCAAGAAACATTCCAGCATCAGTAACGCATTTGACTTTAGTGGAAGCTGGCAATAGATTCCTGAACCCGTCACAATGTATTACTGAAGCTATAGCCCCGGAGGAGCATCCTGAAAGAATAACCTGAAAAAAAACAAAGAGTAATGTAAATATAAATTATAAAATTAAGGACTATACACGTAATTAATGAAGTTAATTAATTATAAACCTGCTTAGCATGCCGCATTCCTTTAGCCATTAACGTCTGGATTGCAGCTTTCCAAATGCGTTGTCCTCGATAATAGAGCTTTGCTGTCTGAGTTTATGAAGAAGCTGTTCAAGTTAATGGTAGCTAACTAGAAGTGATAACTATATTATATATTTTAATATATAGAATACCTTATTTTGGCCCTCCCCACTGAAAGAAGCTCCATCACAGTAACGTAGCTTCACTCTGTTCCAGTTGAAGAAATCTGCAATGAATCGATCCAACGTGTGTTAGTAATTTAGACGACAGAACCCTTTTCCCTTTTAAATTGAAAAGGAGGAGAGTAACAGACTCACCAGGATTTTCTTCTGATTTGTTGCTTAACATTCCAATGAATGGCAATTCCTTTTCCATGAAATTTGAAGAACCAAGCCTTGTTGATTTCCTCTGCATACAGTCATCGGTGCTGTTGCACCAGCTTCCTCCCTCAATCATCACCAATATGTTTTTTATTTATCACTCAGCTCTACAGGGTTCAATTCAACTAAAGTAAAAGCAAAAAACAACTAAAAGTTTCATCACTTACCTCAAACTGAATGATCCAGCTATGTCTACCACCTCCAGACCCACGGTGCAAGTGGTAACCAGGCAATGACCCATCCAGGCAGACTGAAACATATGCATTTTGAAGAATTCGTCATGAGGATACATACATATAATATGTTATACAAAATGAAAAGTGCAATTATGTTTGTGTGTGTGTACCAGCTCCTTGTGAGCGAGCTCCGTTGATGAGTGTAAGTGGTACCATGAGGAAGAGGGATGGATCAAAAACAAAAGGTGGCGGCGGTGGCGATGGTGGTGGCGCCGGCGCCGCTCTGCACTCCTCCATAGACGCCAAACTCCGAAGTCGTCCCTCATCTTTAGCTTTCACGTAAGCAGTAGCAGTAACAGTAGCAGTGGTAGTGACAAAACTACATGCCCACAAGTGCAATAGCACCACCACAACCATTAACACCACCTTGTTCATTCTAAACAATGGATATATCCAAATCCACTTCACCTTCTTAATCGGGTACTCGAACATGCAAACCGTTCCAATATATATTGGCATGGACGAAGACTACGGCCTATCTACAGCTGTACGTAGATAAAAAAGCTTCATTATTTATGAATTTTTACATGGTCCAGAAAAGTATTTAAAACCAAAAACAAACAAATCTTGGGTCAACTATTATTTTAAACTAACAATTTGGAAGGGAGTGATTCCAGGTTCATGCTTGTTTGTAATAAAGAAAGATAGAATAAAGTGAACATACAGCAATGCACAAGTTGAGCAAGTTGTTTGCGGGATTGGAAAGACACAGTGATGCCTGTCCTATAACTAAGCCGGAAAGGCTGGTGTTGATCACATGCAAACTCAGTTTAGAATCTATCCAAATTAAGAAAGACCTCAAGCAGTTATAATTTTAAATCGGCAAGTTGATTTATGGTAGAGCAATTTGGATATTCAAACGAAATTAATTATGACCCATAATTTCAGTTTCTTCATGCTCTCCAATAATCTCGAATAATTATTGTCCCGTAAGGCATAGTTTCTTGGCATCAGAGATGACATAGGGGTTGGGTTGGAATTGAGTTTTGTATTAATCAAATCGTATTTGAAATTAGTTTATTGGATTCAATCTCAGTCAGAAGCTTATTCAAGTTTTGAATTTTTTGCCTGATTTTAGTTTAATCGAGTTTTAAGCAGATCATATTCAACATATTTGACTTAAATATGATAAAATGGGCTGACCCACTGAGCCCACAGACAACCCAACAAGACCCAACAAGATAAAATCTTTTATTTGGTCCCCACAACCAAAAGCAAGCTACCTTCGGACAAGCACAACTCACCCAGACAGCTTGCACAGCCTGCAGAGGAGACAAGCCGCACACTACTCCCTGCTCCTCGCTTCCCTTTTCTATTCCATATTCCATTGTACATAGTACCCTTCCATTTCTGGTACAGATTCCCCATTAGCCAATCACGAGCTTTTAGTTGTAGTATATATTCTCCTTTCCTGTACATAACTCATATGATGAAATAGAAACATATTTCTCATCAGTTATACAATTTTTCATGGTATCAGAGCCCAAGGTCTGATCCACCACATACAACCTACCTACCACAATGTCACAAACAGCTGATAGTAATATCAACCCAGATCTGGAACAGTATTCTATTAACAATACAGAGAATCCCGGAGCAGTGTTAGTTACAACCCTTTTCAATGGGAATAACTATTTAACCTGGAGCAAATCAATGCTGATTGCCCTTTGTGCCAAAGACAAGCATTCATTCGTGGATGGAACTTGTACACCGCCAACAGAAGATACAGCCTTGCTCGCCAGATGGAGGAGGGCAGACTCCATGGTAAAATCATGGATACTCAACTCCATGGTCAAAGAACTCAGTGATGCTTTCCTGTCATTCCCCACTGCCAAAGACCTTTGGGAGGAATTGAGAGAGCGGTTCGGAGAGGCCAATGGGCCACTGCTGTACCAAATCGAGAGAGAAATCAGCCTTTTTAAACAAGGTAACCTAACTATATCTGCATTTTACACAAAGTTAAAGAAGTATTGGAATGATTTAGCTAGCCTGGACCCGATGCCTACATGTACGTGTGATGCTGCTAAAGCAATTTCCAACAAGGAGAATACACACAGGTTAGTGCAGTTTCTGATGGGTTTGAATGAGGACTATGAACATGTAGTGAATCAAATCATGTTGATGGAACCATTGCCTCTAGTCAATAAGGCTTTCGCAATGTTGCAAACGGTGGAAAGGCAGAAAACAGTAAGTGCAGGTAATGACAAAAACATAAATGTAGCAATGATGGTGAAGCAGTCCAATACAAATGCCAAGAGGGGAGGAAGAACTGGCAACAACATTAGCAGAAGGCCATTCATTAAGAAGGAGGACAAATACTGTGATAAGTGTGGGAAAACAGGTCATACCGTAGACACATGCTTTAAGATTCATGGTGTCCCCGATTGGTACAAAGAGTTGACGGGGCAGAAAAGCAAAGCCAATTTCGTCGCGATGAAAGACACTCCTGCAGAAATACAGCAAGAGACAAGTGAGTACATTGACAGAACTGAACCCATACCCCATGATATAGCAGCATTCATACAACAGGAAATCACCAAAGCTATCAAAGGAAAGAGCTCTGGAGAGGTAAATTTGGGCGGACTTGCAAACTACGCAGGTAACATCACAAACCAAACACGAATTTGCACTACAGATAACAAGTGCACATGGCTGATTGATTCGGGTGCATCATCCCACATGATTAGCAATTTAGACCACTGCCACAGGCACGAAATAAATCATATGTTTGAACCAGTTACACTCCCTGATGGTACAACACAGCCAGTAAAACACATATGCCATGGTACAATAGGCGATAAGTTAACACTTGATGGGATCTTACATATTCCCAACTTCTCTAAAAACCTATTGTCAGTGAACAAGCTTACTACACAGAACAACATTGCTGCTATATTTGTGCCTAACGGACTATTTTTGCAGGACCTATAGACTAACAGTGTGGTGGCAGTTGTCAAGGCAAAAAATGGACTGTATGAGCTGAATGCAGGAAATCTATTACCACCAGGAACCTTGAGAGGACCCCCCCTGGATTTCTACAAAACCAAGAATGTAGCACTCCATGCATCTATTTCTTTAAATGTTTGGCACAATAGACTAGGGCATGTTTCTAAGCAGAAAATGAAACACATCAATGAAATTAGTTTTTCAAATTCCCATTTGCCTGATTGTCAAATATGTCCTTTGGCCAAACAACACCGAAAACCCTTTCCCAAACACAGAATTCAGACCATTAAGCCCTTTGAAATTCTGCACATGGACTTATGGGGGCCATACAGAGTACCTACCTTAGATGGTTCACAATTCTTCCTAACAATCGTTGACGACTTCTCCAGAGCTACCTGGACCTTCCTGATCAAACATAAATCCAGCACACAGTCCACCATAACCCAATTCATCACAGCTATTGAAAGACAATACGAAACTAAGGTCCTAAAAATACAAACAGACAATGAGAAGGAATTCCTAAACCACGAATGCAGCAAATACTTTGCAGATATGGGAATTTCGCACCAGAAAAGCTGCCCATATACCCCACAGCAAAATGGAGTAGTAGAAATAAAACATAAGCATCTACTCCAAATCACAAGGGCCTTATTGTTCATAGCAAACTTACCTAAACGGTATTGGGGAGAAGCCCTTCTCACTGCCACTTATCTCCTCAACCGCATCCCAGCTAAAGCCCTGCATTGGAAAACTCCATATGAGAAGTTGCATAACAAGAAGCCAACCTACGAACACCTAAGAACTTTCGGGTGTCTATGCTTTGCTCTCAATAAGACTCCACATAAAACCAAACTTGATCCTAGAGCATCCAAATGCATATTTCTTGGCTACATGTCAGACTACAAAGCCTATAGGGTCATGGAGATGGAAACCCAAACCATTTTTTCATCAAGAGACGTGACTTTCCACGAGGATACCTATCCCTTTGCCACACCATACACTTATCCTCAGATACCTCCATTACCACTATTCCCTCATAACCTAACCAATATCAACACAGACATTTTCATTGAACCATCTGAGCCAACAAATACACCGCCAACAATCAGCACACCCACAACAGAAAACACATCACCACAACACGACACTACCATTGACCAAGGCAATACCACAGGAAACATTATCAGAAGAAGTCAAAGAACCCACATCCCACCTAAATACCTTGAAGATTATGTCCACCATGCTTCAGCTCATCCTTCCACTTCTTCTCTTGCTTCAGCTGACATCACCCTGCCAATCTGTGGACCTGCAGAAATACATGGTGACAAGACATCAAATTTCCAGATCACACCCACACCATATCACAAAGCCTTCATAGGTAATGTATGCTCTATTTTTGAACCTCTATCGTATGAAACAGCAAGCAGGTCACAAGAATGGGTCAACTCTATGCAAGAACAACTAGCAGCCCTGGAAGCTAATCAAACATGGGTATTAGAAAAATTACCTAAAGGGAAGAGAGCAATAGCTTCTAAATGGGTATACAAGGTAAAGCATAACCCCGACGGCACATTGGACAAATTGAAATCAAGACTAGTGGCAAAAGGTTTCAATCAACGGGAAGGTGTAGACTACTCCGAAGTTTTCTCACCAATAGCTAGGATTGTAACAATCCGAACATTCCTAGCTATAGCTACTACCCGCAAATGGCCCATCATACAATGTGACATCAATGACGCTTACATGCATGGTTCCCTAGACGAAGAAATCTACATGCTACCCCCACAAGGCTATGAGAAAGCAAAACCAGGTGAGGTCTGCAGACTGCACAAGTCCATCTATGGGCTTAAACAAGCAGGCCGCCAATGGCACAAGGAATTAACTACTAAGTTAAAGGGGTTGGGTTTTGACAAGGCTGAAGCGGATCATTGCCTGTATACCAAGGGCCAGGGCATCGATTTCATTGCCATTATTATTTACGTGGATGATATCCT
Organism: Erythroxylum cataractarum; assembly: GCA_024703695.1. NCBI lineage: Eukaryota > Viridiplantae > Streptophyta > Magnoliopsida > Malpighiales > Erythroxylaceae > Erythroxylum > Erythroxylum cataractarum. The sequence goes on from JANJEY010000007.1 coordinate 65,920,050, forward strand.
CATCACTGGAGCAAAGGAAGACCACCTGAATACTGTAAAGGATGCCTTACACAAAGAATTTCCCATCAAAGACCTCGGGTATGCTAAATATTTTCTAGGAGTTGAGATAGCTAGATCAGACAAAGGTACAATCCTCAGCCAACACAAATACATACGAGACATCTTACACGAAACTAATCTCTTAGACTGCAAACCATGTATTACACCCATTGTCCCAGGACAGAAACTTACTGTGGAAGAAGGGGACCTGCTCCCAGATCCGGAATCATACAGACGCATTGTCGGCCGCCTCCAATACCTGAGCTTCACCCGACCCGATCTCACCTATGTAACACAACAACTCAGTCAATTTATGCAATCACCGCGAAAGCCCCACTAGGACGCAGTCACACATGTGCTGAAATACCTCAAAGGAACACAAACCCAAGGAATATTTTTCACTTCAGATTCAGATCTACGACTTACCGCTTATTCCGACGCAGATTGGGCCAGCTGCGTGTTCAGTCGAAGGTCTTTGACCGGCTTTTGCGTGTTTCTCGGCAGATCCCCTATTTCCTGGAAAACCAAAAAGCAAACGACCGTTAGTCGTTCATCTGCAGAGGCCGAATACCGCAGTCTAGCCTCCACAACGTGTGAGCTCAAGTGGATCGTCCACTTATTACGGTGTTTTCAGATCGAACGCCTTAACGCCATACCTCTACACTGCGATAACCAAGCCGCGATCTACATCTCCCGGAACCCCGTCTTCCACGAACGTACAAAGCACTTGGAGATCGACCTCCACCTCGTGCGGGACGCAGTGAACTCAGGCTTCCTAGATCTCCAACATGTACGAAGTCGCCAGCAGCTCGCTGACCTATTCACAAAGCCCCTCACCGCACGTGTATTTGAATCCCTAAAATTCAAGTGCGGATCCGTTTCCCTTACTGGAGCTCCGACTTGAGGAGGGGGTGATAAAATGGGCTAACCCACAGAGCCCACGGACGACCCAACAAGACCCAACAAGAGACAACCTTTATTTGGTCCCCACAACCAAAAGCAAGTTTCCTTCGGACATCCAGACGGCTTGCACAACCTGCAGAGGAGACAAGCCGCCCGCACAATACTCCCTGCTCCCGCTTCCCTTTTCTATTCCATGTTCCATTGTACATAGTACCAGTCCATTTCCGGTACAGATTCCCCATTAGCCTATCACGAGCTTTTAGTTGTAGTATATATATACCCCTTTCCTGTACAGAACTCTTATGATGAAATAGAAATATATTTCACATCAGTAATACGATTTTTCAATTAGTGTGCAACTGTTTTAAATAAGGGGGATAATTATGTGTTTAAAGTGAAACAAATGCCTTAATGCTATAATACAAATGATCCAGAGCGATGCCATTACATTAATTTGAATTAGGAAACTGTTCCAATAAAGTGAAAACAAATCGCATAAGATAAAAATACCTAAGAGTAATAGATTTGATTTAGTTGGACTTATCTGAGAATCTTTCAAAGATAAGGTTGATTAGGTTTTAAATTATAATAAACCTTTTCACAGTTAATTGTCAATAATTATACAATTATACTATCACCAACCTTAAAGTTTACTGAAATTTGGTTATAAATAATTAAAAGAACTTTGCCCGATTAGAAATCAAATTTGACGCAGTACTTAACATTTTGGATCAAGAAAAAGTACTCGTAAATTCACTAGTGGCGCATTTGCTGATCTCAGGTTCATAAACATAATGCCTCAGTCGTGTAAGTTCTTAACTTCCTTTTCATTTTGCAGTATACTCAGGATGCGTTTGGTTCGTATATGAGAATGATAATAGGAATGAGAATGAATATAGTAAGGAATGCGAATGGATATTATCATTACAATTATGATGGTTAGTTAAGAGGAATGAATGATTACTATTATCATTGATAGTGATTGGTTTGTAAAAATACTAAGAAATAAAATTTTATTATAATTAATTAATTAATTATATAATATAATATTTTAATGAATAATATTGTAATTAATTAATTATAATATAATTATTAATTAATAATTGAATTATATTTTAATTAATTATTGATAACTTGCATTTTGTCATGTTAATTCTTTGTATTTTATGTTTTTTTGGTAGGCTTTTGTGATGTTTTTCTTGTGTTTCTGTGAAAATTCGTATCTTTGTATGTTTTAGGTGATAAAATACCAAAGTGATACAATTTGGAGTGAAATTGATTAATCTGGAACTGAAGATTTCAACATGATTTTGTTGAAGATAACATAATACTGGCAGATTACTATCTACAAATTTAACTTAAAATTTGGGCCTCAATAATAACTCTCTCTCTTTGTTGACGAAGTCGTGTGGCTATTGAAATTTTATTTTGACATATAATTAGGCCCCATTTTGTTCATTAAAAGACTATTATAAGGAGGGCCCACCTCATTTAATGAAAAGGGGAGAAAACCTAGAAAGACTACGGCAGCTTTGGAGGGAATATATTTTTTAACAAGAGAGAGGGGATTGACGGCGGTAGCAAGGAAAGAAAGACATTTTTGTTAGAAGAAAACAAAGGAGACTTTCGAAAGAGGGGGAAGACGTATCTTACAATCAACTGAAGAGAGTTGACAGCAGCTACAAGGACATCTATTATACACACTCAGCTGGAGTTGGAACGTGGACCAGCAGAAGCGCGTTTCCTGGAGGCTTGAGCAGTAGGAGTGGACCAACGTTGAGCTAAAGCTGGTTCGGTAAACATTAATTTGTCAAATCAGCTAAGTAGATAAGGAGAGCGACAGTAGCGTCTGGTGGAGGGGAGTCAACCAGAACGACTTTCCTTTAAAAACATTGTCCTTGAATAGTATTATGCGTGGCAAACTTTTTAATCTAAATAAAGTACTCTAATTTTGATTCATGTGTCCATGAGATTTTTTTGATTTAATTATTTTCGTTTATCTCTTATGTTTATTTAATCTTCACATTTTAATCGATTTATTATTGTCATATTTGTTTATTAACGAGGCATATTAATTGATCAACTTAATGATAAATTACCGAATAGATTAGTTAATTCGTGATTATTATCTATCAAAGTGGCGAATTAATTTCAATTAAAAAATTAATGAAATTAAATAATTTAATCTAAAAAAATTAATGAGATTAAATAATTTAATCTAAAAAAATTGCGAGTTTTCCGATTCTGTTGGTTAAGACAAAGGTCCATTAGAACCTATTGTTGCCATAGATTATATTATGCGAAACTTTACTCAGGAATAATCTAATTGTTTAGAGTAATAAACTGCGGAATTTTACTCGGGGTTATCGAATAATTACGAATTGATTGGTTGATATGTGTTGTTCATTGTTTGCTATAACTTTGTCTATAAGAATGAACGAAATTTATATTTTTGAGTCTATGATCGAATTACAGTATCAGACGAAAGAGTACCTTGACTAGACTTTTCTTTATATTATTTTCAATCTTTATTTTTAATTTTTTTGCATGATTTCGTGTTTTAAATTTAATCATCCCCAAACCAATTCTTTTTATATTTATATTTATATTTATATTTATATTTATTTATTATTATTTTTGATTTCGTACAAATAAATAATTATTATATTGGTCTCTGTGGTTCGACCATATTCACCACTTTATTCACTTAAGTATGTTAGAGTAAAATTTTAATTTTACTGATTTGACACGCCATCACAACTTGGCAAGTTGCAGTATTGACCAAGTCCGTGTGATGATTCGTAACTTTTTCTTTGACAAAGATGCTCCAATAGTGATCAGTTTACGCGTATGTTTGGAGTAGGCTTGACTTCAACAATAATTCATCCTATCGTGTGATTCAAGTTATGACTTTAGTTGTAATTCATCCTATTTCGCAAGTTGATTAGCAACAACAAAAGAGAACCTTATTCCAGCTAGTGGACAGCAAAATCTCTCTTTTTCAAAATCCCGGACAAAAAAAGGGAACACTTCTAGAAGAGAAAAAAAAATTTAATTACGGGAAAATTTGAGCTCCTCTAATATACTTGCGTCTTGACTTGTAATTCATATTATCAATTTTATATAACATCATTTTTAAAAATAAATTGAAAATCCAATGTAATCTTCTATGGTTAAGTATATATAAAGAGAAATTTATGAAAAATACGTATTCCTTTCATTAACTTATGTTATATATTTATATATTTTGTTTTAAGTTAAAATGCATTATCTAAAATTCTTATTGCATTAAAAAGATATTATTTTTACATAAAAGTTAAGCTAAATTTTTTATAAGGTTTACAGTTTCAGTTTTAAAAAATGTGATAATGACGTATTAAAAACTATATAGTCATAACTCAATTTTATTCACATTCTTAATTAAAGTCAAAACAACAATTTAACTTAATTTAATTATATACTATTTAATTATATTATATAAAATTATGTTCCTAAAAAAGTGATAAGTTAAAATGTATTAAAAATTATATAATCATAATTTAATTATTCTTACAAAATTGTATAATCATAACTTAATTTTGTTTATATTAGAAAAAAAGTTCAAGAGCAATTTGACTTAGTTATATACTATTTAAATGTACTATATAAAGTATAAAATACGTTAGTTTATTAAAAAGGTGATAATTTATCATTGTATTAAAAATTGTGTAATCATTACTCAATTGCTAAAAATCAATTTAATTCAATTATATATTGAATATATAATTTAGAAGTATAATAATTCATTTATTTTACAAATGCAATCTAAACTAATTTTATTCGGCATTTGTAATCTAATTTGTGACATAAGTTATCAAAGTTTACCTAATAAAGTTGTATAAGTGATTATACATTAATTCAACGGAGTTCGATTTTAAGTATTCGACCATGGGAGCTTCACCATTGTAATAATTAATAATAATATAATATCAAAATAATCACTTTCTTTTGGTAACCTGATACGGTATTCTGCTTTCGTCATTTCGTCGACTTGTGCTATTGTTGCTTATTGAACAACTAATGAACTGCCACAAGCATTTTATAGTACCATTATGATGGTAACCCATCCTATGTGCAAGCTTTTGAACAAATTTTATGCCTCTTCTGTAAAATTTCTTATTAATTGATAGGGAAAAAATTGACAAAATTAACATTCTCAAGAAGCTAACCGTTAGACAAAACATATTCTACTTAAAAGAATATATAAGGAGCATAAACAATAGAATCAATCAATTACAAAATAACATCAAAATTTTAATGTAAAAGACTCCTTCAATGTGAAGAATAAAAATTACGAGGCCTCCCCTGACTTAAAACAAATATCTACCATAAAATAAACATTTTCACAACAGGTACAATCTAGTACAAGTGAACATCCTAAACAATAATAAGGAAGAATTACTACTCAAGTACAGCAACTAATAAAGCAATAGCAAAAATTCTGGACTCCCAAAATCAATCTCCACCATACAAATTAAAGAGTATAGAGTTTAGAATAAGCTCACTAAATTTCAGCTCAATCTGAGAAGAATAAACTGTTCAAACACAAAAATAGATGAAACGGCTTTATGCAGAAAATCAGATGCAAAATACTAGCAGACAGCTTCAATATGCATGAACAGCAAGCGAATCACTTTCAAACCTCCAACCGTTCAGAATACACAACTATGTATCTACTCAATGCAGTCAAAATTTCAGCCACATCCAACGGCTAGAAAACAATTTGGAATAGGCATAGAAAAACTGGTCACAAGAAAAACGCCTAGAGACCGCAGCTGTTCATAAACAAGAAAACTTCAACTTACAAAAGTTCAAACCAAATCTCAACCACTCAAAATGAAGAACAAAGAGACCTCAATATTCTTTCCAAAAATCAACAAGATCGGATTCCAAATGAGTGAAAGATCATTAATAGAAAATGATAGGTTTAAGTTGAAACAAAAGGTTTCAAATTTTCTTCTCGTTGTTTTATGGCACCACACACTTTTCTCGTCCTCTTCAAATGAGCAAATATGTTCCTTTTATATCACAAACTTAAAGGGTTTAAAGATTTAGGCTTAATACTAATGGGCCTTCTCCACATAGGAAGAGAAATCAAGCCTAAACACTTATGTGGAACGAAAATGATACCATTTTGTAAGTTGCAGTGTTGATCAAGCTGGTAAGACAACTTGGTAACTTTTTCTTTTATATAAATGCTATGATAGTGATCTGTTTAGGTGTATATTTGGATAGAGTTCACTTCTTGAACAATAATACATCCTAACATTACGAAAGTATTAATGACTTTAGTTGACTGACATTGTAAATGATGAATAGAAATTACTCCCTTAATTCCTGTCTCTGTATGAACGTGTTTGTTGTGTTTCAAACGAAAACCTGGGAAGGATTAGAAGGCCATCAATCAGGGGAGTTGAGACTAGTTCCCACTCGTATACTAGTCTGCTGGCATTTGATGTGATACACAAGGCATACGTGATACACAAGGGGCGCGTTCCACATGTATGTTTGTGTTTTCTTCGTTTCAAAGAAATGGGGCCTAGTGCAATTGCACTATTACTTACAACCTGTTATTACTGTCTGTATCTTTATATGTATGTATTTTCTGTGTTTCAAAGGAAAACTTGGGAAGGATTAGAATATCATCAACCTGAGGAGTTGAGACCAGTTGTACTCTAGTCTACTGACATTTTATGTACGTGATACATATGGCGTTATACACGTCGTGGCGGGAATAGATCACTTGCTTTTATTAGCATGTTGTTATTTTATCCAACGAGCATTCTTCCATTTAATAAATGAGAACCTACAAAAAATAAATAAATATATGCTCATTAAATAAGATAATAACAGAGTAATAAGAAAAGATGATCTAAACTAAATTGTGGCTTAGGAGACCAACCATGAAATTGATACCATCTTTTCCAAATCTTTTGGAACTTGGATCATGACTTCAATTTAGAAGCTGGTTGAACCACAGAAATTTCTCAAAGCTTGGGTGCTGAGTCTCTTACTTTAAGTGAAAGGATTTTATTTGTATACAATATAAATTGAAAACAGGAATGTACCATTCAATTAAAATTTGAGTGAGAAATGATGTAGTGTTAAGTTATCAATTTGTACTTATTTTGTACTTAATTTTCTTGAATGTGTTGAAATTATTATTCAAAATTAATGAAATTGTCTCATAATTGTTCTCAGATGACTTTTAACACCTTAGAGATGAAACTGTATCAAAAAGATGCAAAAGAAATGAAGAAAATCCAAAATTTCAAGTTTGACAGCAATTCAGTGATCACTAAGCGTTGGTACGACTAAAGATGAAACCAATATGCAAATCTATTTTCAAGATTTAAATCGAGATTTTCACAATCTGTAAAGATCATATTGCCATCTTATCAAGGGGATTGACTACCTGAAATTAGGGGATACGTTATCTACTGAAAATTAAGGAAAGATAGAGAAGAAATCGAAAAAGCATAAAGGGAGGGTGGAGTTACTGTTCACACAGCCAGCATTAAGAGTCGTTTACGTTTTTCTGCAGATTTGCTTTTGTTTGTTTTTGCGTTTTCTGCACTTTTTCTTCCATGTTTTCATATTCTTTAAGAAAGACTAGGCATAGAGACTTGTTATGTTATTATTTCTTTGATTTCTACCTTCGTTATGAATAGCTAAACTTCTTTTCTTGGTTTTTCTTGGTTGAGGGAATCCATGTTATCCGTCATTATGTGTGAGATATTTCAATAAAAGTTACGTTTTTTATGAACGTTGAATATCTTCTGAATTACTTTTACTAATTGAATTGGTTGATTTTTAGGTGCGCAATTAAAGATTAATTCGTTCAATAGCTAGATTAATGAAATATGGCATTCAGTTTTGTTAATTACAAGTAGCAATTAGGATTACCTTCTTTACGTTAGAGTCGGAAATTTTGAGAAGATATTCGCTTGTTTGATTGCATGTCTTACATGTACTTCACTTGCTCATTGGTTTCTATTCGTGATCCACAAGTGCACGGTTGTCGAAGTGAGTAATAAATTGGTAAGAACCGAGTCGTGTCCACGGGAATTATGAGAAAGTTCAATTCTACGCTAGCTAACGGTAATTGAAATCGAGTTGAGTAAAATTTTTAGGAAATTAAAATTAATGTAAAGAATTTTTTTTATAAAAAAACTTAAATAAATTTTTAAACAACTACTCAATTTAATGTGACCAAAATAACTATGAATATAACATATTTGTGCAGTAACCAATTAAAAAAAGATTGCAACAATTTACTAATTAAAAGTTTTAACGGCAAAGGAGAATGGCTTTCTCTTAGGGAATGATATTTTTGTCACCCTTAATATTGAATTAGCTATTCTCCACAAATGAAATATTCTAACCTTGTAGGTGAATTTTAAGAGTAATTAATCCCCTTTTCTTAAAGATAAATTAATATATCTACTCTAGACATCACTTATTAATCCCTTACTTAAGTTTTTCCTAGAGTTTTTTAAGTCTCAAATCTTCAAATTTCACCTCCTAAGTTTCTTGGGTCTTCCAACTCATAAGGAAATCCTAGTCGAAATTTCCTTCAATCTTTTAGCAAAAACTCCATTTTTCCAAAGGCAAATTTATATCAAGGCAATTTCCAATAATCCAAAGGAAGAACAAATAAAATCAAGGACAAATCAACAAGTATTGAGAGAGATATATTTATAGTAGGGAACAAGAAATAAATTAAATAAAGATTTGGAGATAGTTGGGTTGTAAA
>JANJEY010000007.1:65962451-65997913 GCA_024703695.1 Erythroxylum cataractarum
GAAGAATTCGCCAGAGACACTAGCAGACTTGAGGCCTATAGCTTTTTGTAACACTCTGTATAAAGTAGTCATGAAGATGATTGCTAGTCGCTTGAAGACAATCCTTCCAGCCTTGATTTCGGAAAATCAAAGTGCTTTCGTTCCTCTTATACTTATATCAGATAATTTCCTTGTGGCCTATGAGATTAATCATTATCTGAAGAGAAAGACTCAGGGGGTGGACGGCAAAGCAGCTCTTAAGTTGGACATGAGCAAGGCATATGACAGGATTGAATGGCACTACCTGGAAGAAGTACTAATCCGGATGGGGTTTCATATACAATGGGTCCGATTGATCAAAATGTGCGTTTGTTCGGTTCAGTATTATGTGCCGCATGATGATAAAAAGCTTGGACCTATTCTTCCAGAGCGAGGGCTGAGGTAGGGCGACCCTCTGTCGCCCTATTTATTTATTTTATATGCGAAGGGACTGTCATCGATGATCCGATGAGAGTCAAGGTATTATTCATAGCTGTAGAGTTGCTACTGGAGCACCTGCTGTATCACATCTTTTCTTTGCCGATGATAGTTATATCTTTTTCTCTGCATATCTTCGAGAAGCTGAAGCAATACGAGAGATCTTACACATCTATGAGTTGGACTCGGGTCAATTGGTGAACTTCAACAAGTCCTCTATTAGATTCAGCTCTAATATTCCAATCCAGCAGAGAAATCTTATTTCTTCTTATCTGTCTGTGGAAGTGGGCACTACGGAAACGACTTATTTGGGGTTACCCTCTCTTATTGGACAAAATAAGGACATATTTTCCTTTATTGAAAAGAAACTGTTGAAACGTGTACATGGGTGGAATCGGAAGGAAATATTGTTGAAGTCTGTTGCTCAATCTCTTCTGAACTATGCCATGACTGTTTTTAGATTTCCGGTGGGTGTTTGTAAGAAAGTTGAGACGGTGCTTAATTCTTTTTGGTAGGGTACGAATTTACAACAAAGGCGCAATATTGCTTGGATGACGTGGGAGAAAATGTGTTGGCCGAAACATCTGGGGGGTATGGGTTTTCGGACTTTTTACGACTTCAATACTGCTTTGCTTGGGAAACAATTTTGGCGCTTATTGGCTGATACTTCTTCGCTAGTTGCTAGAGTTCTTAAAGCGTGTTATTTTCCACGAAGCACAATATGGGACGCAAAAAGAGGTGCTAACCCTAGCTATACTTGGAGAAGTATTTTCTCTAGCATAGAATTTATCAAACAGGGATGCAGGAAACAAGTTGGGGATGGGAGTACAATCAGTGTTTGTTCAGATCCTTGGTTACCAGATGTGGAGAACCCTTATGTCACTTTAGCTTTGGATGACGCTTGGCGATATAGCAGAGTATCGGATTTGATTCTACATGAGCTTAACCAATGGAATTTGCCTTTAATCTCAGCCATATTTAATGAGCGAGATAGAGATTTAATTCTCCAAATTCCACTGAGCTTACATCGAAACATTGATGATTGTGTTTAGGCTTTGGATAGGAAAGGAGTATACTCAGTTAAAAGTGCTTATCGTCATATTCACGTCGCCCTTCCAGGTTTGAATCAGATCCTTCCTTCTCCTATTTGGAAGCAGTTTTGGTCTCTGAACATTCCTACTAAGATTAAAAATTTCTTTTGGCGTTCGTTAAATGCTTGTCTACCAGTTCGTGCTATTCTAGTCAATAAAGGAATGGATATGTCATCTGTGTGTCATATTTGTGGTATTGGGTTTGAATCGGTCTCACATATCTTATTTGAATGCTATCGTGCTTAGGAGGTGTGGTCTCTTTCACAGCTGAGTTTTTTCCATCCCATCGATGTTGTCTTACCTGATTAGTTTTCTTTTGTTGCGCATAACTTTCCTGATGATGATCATTGTTTGGCTGTATCTATATGTTGGGCATTGTGGAAGAATAGAAATGATTTGGTTTGGAAGGGACTTCAACATTCAGCCCAAGCTATTTTGTTTCTGGCTCGCTCGATGTTGAGGAACTGGAATAGTGCTAGAAGCGACCTTTCTGCAAGGGAGTGTAATACTAGAGTGACTCCTATTGTGTGGCAGAAACCACCAGTTGCATTCATTAAAATCAATACATATGCAGCTATTTTCAAAGAGGCAAGGAAGACTGGCACTGGTTTTGTTGTTAGGAACAGTAACGGTGATTGCTTAGCAGCAGGAAGTAATGTTTTTCCAGGGATTTTGAATTCGTCAATAGCAGAGGCTATGGGGATTCGTGAAGCTTTAAATTGGGTTAAAAAACAAAAGTTACACTAAGTTATTATAGAATCGGATTCACAGTTGGTCATTTAAAGTCTTCTTTCGAATAGTTGCAATCGGTCCGAAGTTGATTTTACTGTTAATGTTTGCTTATTTCTTTCTCATTCCATTAATTATGTTCATTTTGGTTATTATAAAAGATCTGCAAACTGTGCATCTCACATTCTTGTGAGAAATGCTAATTCTATGACAAGTCTTGTTTATTGGGATTTATCCTTTCCTGCTTGTATTGCGTCAACTTTAGCTGCGAACAATTGTTCTTAATGAAGTTTTTCAGTTGGAGTTCAAAAAAAAAAAAAATCCTAGTTTTTATATTAACTCACTTAAATCCAGTCCAATTATCCCTCTAAGCCCCCTTAAAACCCTTCAGTTCTCCTACGTCCATAACCAATTGCCACAGCTACGCTGAGGCATTGTCAAGCAACAATTAGTGGCCGCAGTTGCTGACAACCCCATGATTTAAGGCTCTACCGTTGCTGAGGCCTGAGAGGAATTTGCTGTCATTGTTATTAAATGGGCTCATAAACACAACCCCCTTCTTTAGAACTGCAATTTCGATTAGAACTAATTTTAAAGCTCTTCGGGTACTCTTTTATTTTCTTTTCATTCGTTGGTCTCTCTGGTTTCTCATTGTCCTGCAGTCATCATCAGGGCTTGGAAATTTCTTTATAGCTTAAACTCTGCCTCAACTCACGGTTATATTTTTCTAAACGGACACGAAAAGACCATTTCTTTTAAAACGAAGTTCCGTAAGCAATAACGAGTAGGATATGTGTGCACTACGCAGGAGCAGTTCCTCACGGAAGATGAAACGAAAGACACGAAAAGATCGTCGTCTGATACCAAGACCACACGTCAAGACCTTTTCTTTTTCTGAAATTTTCCGTAATGAAACAGAGAAGAAAACGAAAGGAATAGAACAAAGCTAACACCCAGATTAGAAATATACATCCATCGATCTCTTGAAAGTTCAAGGATTGAATTTTTCGAGCATGTATTTGCAATATTATGACCTCTAATACATTAAAAGATTGGATCTTTCACAATTGCAGAAGTAACAGTTGAATTGGTAGCATCAAACTCCAGATTTATTTGCATCCGAACAAAGTTTTCCATCACCACATCATCATACATACAAATTCAGAAATTCCGCAGAATAATCAAATCCCAGTTCCTTAGTCATTTCACTAATCTCATATAAATGCAAAATCTACATCGATACTATTTATACGTTCTCCTCATATATACATGTAAACTACTGCAGAAGCTTTTTCTCTAATAAGCAAAGCCGACTAAATATGTAAAAAGCTATAAACTTGATGCTACGAATGATCAAGAGACTACAACCCCATCTCTATTTCCCTCCATTAAACAAAACCTGGAAGGCCTAGGCTGAAAATTCCTTCTCCTGCTAAGGTCATGACTTGATGGTTTGATGATCTGCAGAAGGATGGCCCGGAAAGAATTTACCTTTTCAAGGGCAACCCGTTCCCTCTTGCTCGATGGCAAGTGAGCCTTGAATCGACCGGGAAACCTCCTAAGATTCCTGTGCAGACTGCACCTGAACGATCCAGGATGTGTGGTCGGCGAACAGAGACAAGTCCTGGCTTGGTGTTGTGCGTTCGAGTTTGAATTGGAAACTGGATTCCTAGAAGCCATTGGTTTAAACAAAGTTTAGGATGCTCTTGAGAGATTTTCTATCTTTTGACGCAAACTCATGACAGGTTTGGCGTGTGTAGGCGTTTTATAGTGTTCATAGACATTTTGGACCTTGAGTTTGATACAATTTATCAACATAATTACATCCTATAAATGCACCTGGTCAAGCTTGAATCTTTCATTTAGGCCGATTCATTGGAAAATCTTGTTATAACAAAAAGTACAGCTAGGCACATCAGTCAAATTATGTTGAAATTTTGGCTAATTAACATTTTCTACTTAAACACAATGTTGAAGGTAAATATTATCTAAAAATTTAATAATTCTTGTTTTATTTTTAAGTCTATGAAGCTCCACGGAAGTCCTATCACAAAACGAGGACACGTAGAAGACAGAAATCTTAAAAACACGGGTATCTGATCAAGACTGCTCATCCAATACATAACCAGCCATACACTTGGGGTTCAAATTCAATTCAAACCCAACTGGTCACATGAGCTGAGTTGATCATGCGCATGGACGTGGCCGTAGGGGACAAGCTTCGATTTGTCTGGTTCTGAACGATGTTGCTACTTGTGGGTTACGCTTTCTACACAATTAAGTGAACATCTGTATGTATGGGACGAAAAGGGTAGGAAGTTGCTCAGAAGTTGCAGCGATGTTGATTGAGAGCTATTAAATTCGAAATATTTCTTTTCAAGTCGTTCCATTGATGGAAGATCGAGTTCCAACTCCTTAACATTGAAGCTTCCAACTCCTTAACATTGAAGCAAATCGTTTTATCTTCACCTTAATATGTTAAAACAAAAACCAGACAACATATTCCTTAATAATTTATAAATAAATAGCAATCAAATGAGTCATCCTTACAACGTTTTCCAGGTTTGTCGAGATTTTTGAGTACAGATGTTCTGATGGTACGAAGGCTAAGAATTAGCATAATTTACAAAGAAAAAAAGGAATAGCAAACATATGCTGCCTAAGGTATTTACTAGAACCAGGAGATAATCCTTGAAATGATCTCTCTTCACCAGGATTTTGTGCTCACTCCATAAACTGCTTAGTATATACACGGTGCCTTCGCTCTCTTGCATAGATTACCCAGAAGATCAAAGACAGCATTACAGCAGCAGATACCATGACTAGTCCTATGTAGATCCATTCGGTATATCGCCTCAGTTTTGGGCAGTACGAGTTGGTGATGTCTGTGAATGTCTGTCTGACAAATGCACAGTCTTGCAAATCTACCAAGAACGGACCATATCGGTATAAACCATAACTTATGTTCACTGCAGATGCCATCTGATTATACACGTCGGGAGTAAGACGACCGGTTGTCGTACATCTCCCAGATGCTGAAACCTGACAAATGTAACCCTTCCACACCTGATTGATTGAGATGGAATTGAGAGGGTGAGTTAGCTTGTCTTCCAAATGCAAGAAAGAGAGCAGGAATAGATATGTTAATGTATTTACTTACCTGGGATGCATTGCTCAAGTGAACTTCACCAGCAGCACATGGTCGATCAGTAAGGTCCTGATTGAAAGGGTTACAAAGAGAAGGCACAAGGGGACCAGATTGATTATAGTTTACCGGCGGTCCAACTACAGGTGGGAAATTTCTGTTGCTGATATTGGTGATGATCCCATCAACCACACCCACAAGTTGGAATGATACTAACTTTGTCCTCAGCAAGGTTTCTTGAGCAGTGGCATTGTCTACACATGGAATTATATCATCCATGGCCGTTTTTGCAGTCGGGTTCTGGACCCATTCGTCCATTGCAACACAGGTATCTGCAACCACACTGACATGTACAAACAAACATTTATTCTCATTTCAGAAAGTTTCAGATCCGATGGTTTAAACCATCACCTACAAACACATTCCAAATGCCTGCATACCATAGTGTACAATTAGAGAAAGACAAAGGAATGCTATTATTTTCAGATAGCCAATTGGCTTGTTAATGACATTGTTTGACCATAATAAATAAAAACAAAAGCAGGCCAATGTTCACAACTCATTAGCTTTGGCCTCTTTTCTGAACAAGCTCTGAACAAGATCAAATCAGCATTCCAAGCTCAGAAGTGAAAGATATGCAAATATTTTACTATCTGAACAAGTTCTAAAAAATCATAAGGTATATTTGAAAATGCAGGTCCATAATTAAATAAATGCTATGAATTCTATACCCAAAAAGACCAAAAATAAGAACTTACTTGTGGAGTACAAGAAATACACCACATAAGATGAATGTACCGGCAACAAGTATCCATCCCAGGATCACAAGGCTGCAGTTTTATGGTAGTTAAAATAAAATTAGTGCTATTGTTGCTCATTTTAACTTGTTTAACCAAAAAGGGTAAAGAATCATATCACTCACAAGTACACAAGACACTGCATTCCGAGAATGGAGAATACTGCAAAGAATGTCATAGCATTGACAATAAGAGAAGTTTGTGATATTAAAAGATTCAGATGTTCCTACACAGAACAAAATATTGCAGAAAAAAAGAACTTACAAAATCCAAGAAGTGCTAATCCAAGCATCACAGCAGCAAGAATGATCAAAGCAACTCGCCTGCAAATACATCAGCATGTGTTGTCATATGCGCAGTCTGAAATGCTAAAAAGCAACTAATCCTAGAGACAAATTTGAAAGTTTTTGCTTACACAGTATCTAACACATCTTGAATGTCTCGTGAATTCTTCTCAGTGCGTGTAGAAAGTGTGTTACTAGAAGAGTTTATCTTCTTCTCTATATCATCAATCATTTTCTGGACATTTGCTGACAGAAAAACTGAATCGACGCCAACATTCTTAGCTGTGGCAAGATAAGCTGACACATTCCTGAGGTTTTCTGCAGTAACATGTGCCTTGCTCACAACGTACTCTAATGTACTTGTCGAAATACCGTGAAACTTCCCTTGACCGGAATAAAGAACACCACATCCCACCCTGATTGGAAAAGTGACATTATTAAGTGAATGAATCAATCATTCAAACAGACAATGAGAAAGAGATGAAGGGTCACCAGAGAGATTCATTACATTGCGGAAATCGTGAAGAGAATGAGAAAAATGAGCGAGAGGGCATAGCAGAGTCGAGAATAACCATAAGGCTCCCTTCGACAGCAGCAATAACAGAGACAGATAAGGGATAAGCATAAACCAAAGAGCGCAAACCAGACTGCAGCAATGATAAAGAAGATAGCCCCCGAAAAACCCACAGACTGCAATATTGAAATGGTTATTAGTACAGGAAACTCTGAATGATCAGCAAATCTGTAGAACATTTGACAATTATGGAAAGAAACAAATGAAGAACAAAAACCACACTTTCAGAAACAAAGATAAATGCCAATATGTATGGCCTAATTCATGTCGGATTAAAGCAGCAATTAAAATGATAATGATAATGGTAATAATAGAACCAAGAGGACAGTATCGTTTAAAGAGGATTTCAAGTACAGCAGAAAACGATCAGGAAAACACGATTACTAACGGCCGTCAGATGTAAAATCTTGGGCCCATTGTACAAAAGGCAATTACTATTCAAAAGAACCAGAGAAAATATGTTCATTGTAAACCTCACCTCCATCCAAAAGAAACAGAGCTAAAAAGGACAAAACTTGTAAACATTCTCCAACCAAAAAGAAGGAAACCCAGCGAAGAAAAATGTTTCAAATTGGTTTAAGTTGAAAAAATGTTTCAAACTTACAGCCGCGTAATGTTTATTGCTGATATTGTAGCCACCAGTGTAGAGTTTAAAATCATTTAAAGGGTCTCTCCTCCTTGTTCTCTCTGCAGCAAGTATAAGAGAAGATGAGTTCTCTTCTGCGAGATGCCTCCTTTTGTCCCATGACACCAACGGTTCATTCTCTTTCCCACCAAGGAAGGTCTCTGCAAAACCAGAGGAAGTTTATACACAAAAACACAAATAAAAATCAAAACTTTTCAACATAAACAACTCATAAGCCACCACAACGAAAAGGGGAAAGACGAAAACTTTACCCGAAAAACGTAGAGTATGAGGATGAAATGTCGCAGGGGTGGCACGAGTCGGCGTTGCGACGACAAAGAGGAAGAAAATAAAACCAAGAAGAAGAAACTGAAATGGGTTCACCTTGCAACATAACATGGTTGGTGTTTTTTTTGGTTTCTGCAGTTCCTTCCCCTGCTTCTACGCTCTGCCTCAGGTCAGGAGAGAGGAAAAAGGTGATGTGTTCCTATTCTGATAGTGTGTTATTATGATTTAGAGATTTTTGCTAATGAGAGAGATTTACTGTTAAGAAAGAGATTGATTTTATAAACACGTCCATCGAACTAATGATTTTCTGTTTGTCCATTATTTTTCACCAAATATAAATACCCTTCATTTTGTTCCTGAATTGATGGAACTTTTGTCTTCCCCAGTTTCTTGGTTTCGTTCGTTTTTCTTTTCGAGACCTTTTGCTCTCTTGAGGTTGAGGGCATTTCAAGATGTGAATGTGTTAGTTGGTGGATTTGTTAAAATGACAGTACTATAACCAACTTGTAGTTTAACTACTTTTACATAGCCTTTGTAACCCTATACAGCTAAAATTATAATTAAACTTGAACTAAAAGTCATTTTAGCTTTTTTAATTTAATAGCTTTAGATTAGCTTCCATGTAACTAAATATGGACACCTTCAGAGAGTTTGGTAAGAAAATCTTTCTCAATATGGGTGGCAGGCGTAGATTACATGTTCTTGATATTCTGTTGCTTGTTCTATGCACAATACAATATCTTTTTAAAACTATGTCGTATTCTGATGGAAAGATAATCTATTTTCTATTCATTTTTTTCCTTAAAATTTTTCTTTTAAATTGGATTTGACATATAAACAAGAAAAAGTGAAGTTATAAGCATTAAATACTAGCTTTTATGACTGCCTAGTATGAAAATATCCGTTTATATAACCGAATCGGCAATGGAGAGTCAATTTATGTGGTACCAGGAACAGCATAGCTGTCTTTTGGCCTTTCCTCTATTTGAGTTTTCTATTCTATGGAGTCAGGACCGTACCGACACATATGATACTAATTTTAAGATAGGAAATTAACAGCTGTAATTCTATTGTTACAGAGAAAATACAAATACTTATAATGCGTGTAACCGAGGAAGGTTTTGGCCTCAAAAGTCTAAATATTCTCTAATAACACTTATTATATATACCATAGCAAGTGATGATTAATTATGTCTTAATCAACACAGGATTATGGTAATCACCGAGTTGACATTTGTGATCGAGTTTGGTTTGGAAATTGGCCGCCTAAACCCAGGTGTACAAATGCCGCGTCCCAGCTGTTTTTCTTTTTCGTAAGTGTTAACGTTTGGTCTGGTCCATAGTGTCCCCAGGAAGAATCCACGGAGATATTGTCGCGTCCCATCTGTTTTTTCATATTACCCAGAAAATGTTAACGTTCAGTCTGGTCCATAGTGTCCCCAGGTGTACATTTTGAAACCATACGTGTCTATACCTCCATGTTCATTGTATAATATATATATATAGATTCGTCATTTTGTGGCCTGCTTCCGTTTAGTTTATCATTACAGATTGTCCAGATTTCTTACAAGTTCAGACTGATGACCATGATGCTCTGGAAAGTTTGACCCTGCTTTTGTTTATCCCTTTCTAACTTCTCCATATTAGAAAATTATGATGATTTCACTTTGACTTGAAAGTTTTAAATTTCTTTTCTATGCTCAAATCGAGTTCTAAATACAATTAATGCGATTTTAATGCTTTAAATGATTAAATTTAGACTAATTCCGATAGGGCTAAGGCAACCCTTTCGATGTAATTTGTGATATCTACTTGGCAAATAGTAAAAGATAACACGAACAAATACTCAATGACGGTTCTGTTAAAACTTGAGAAGGATTAGCTTACTACTGAAGCAATTTTAAGTTAAATTGCTTCAGTATTAAGTTTTAGATTTGGTTCTTACCGACAAAAAAGATTCAGACATAAGTTATGAAATAATCAATAATTATACAACTTTTTCCTGTTTCTTAACAAATGAGTCACTTTTTCTTTTTTATATTAAACTTTTCAGTGTCATAAAAGATGTAATTGCGCTTTTGACTAATCCAGTTCAAATCGGATAAACGAGTGACAAAGCTTAAGTAGTGTTTACCCTACTGAAATGATAATCTTATTTAAAGAAAATCATATTTATCGCTATTTCTTTATAGGTTTTATGTCTTGTCAAAAACAGAGAGATGAATTAGTGTATACGTTCATTTATACAGATTTTTTTTTAAGAAGGATGAGGAGAAAAATTATCTTTTAAAAAACGCAAAAGAGCATTGATCGTTTTCTAGAATATCTCGAAATTCTAACAGCAGGGTTGGCCAAATAATCCAATGATCGTCACAAGAGGACCCCGGTTTGGTAAGAAAATCTGTACACCAATTGCTCTCTTGAAGAACATGACAAATAGAGCATCACCGTTATCTATTTAAAAGTTCCTGGATATTCTTGATAATAACATAAGAGGATGGAAATCATTATAAGAATCAATGATAAGGTTGATAACTTCTAAAGAGTCTGACTTCACAAGAAGATTTCTGTAGCCAAAGTTTCAAGTAAACTGAAGGTCACACCAAATCGCCTGAAATTCCGCAACTATGATAGTTGTAAACTCAATCGCACCTGAAAAGTTTGTAAGCTATGTACTAAACTGATCTCGAAGTAAACCACCAATTCTTATTTTCTCTTAATTTTTCAAAATATTACCATCTGTATTGAGCTTAGCAAAATTTTCTAGAGGCATCTTCCACGCAGTCACGCAAATTATAAAATTGAAATGCTTTGTTAGTATATGTTGGTGTTGAGAATATTGAAATATTTTGTTTTTTTCGTTAATTGTTATTTTGTCATTTAGCTAAGTTTGTTATAGAATTTATTAGAAACTTACTTTATATTTGGTGGATTCCATTGCACTGTTTGAATAAGAGAAACGACAGAACATTTCTCTCCTTTTCGTCTCTTTCATTTTATTGTTTTTGACAGTTGGAATTATTAATTTTTCCAATGTACTAACTACGTAATACCTCAACAACACCCAGATATATGTTAGAAAGGACTAATCCTTCGGATTAAATTGTTTGTGTGGTCATGGCTAAGTGACTAGCAATTCATATCTTATCAGTCATCTCATCCTCAACTTCACTTACTATTATTGCCAAAAGCAAATATAAGAAGATACTTCAGACGAAACAGAACCATATTAACATATTATTGCTTTCTTGATCCCAAAAGAAGAACAATCTTTTTTTTATTATGATTCGAGACAAATTTGGTATCTTTCCCGTTGGCCATATGGCATGAAAACTGACTTCACCATCTTCTTTTCATTCTGCGGGCCATATAGCTGCAGTCCTACGTACAATGCCCTAAAAATAATAATTTAAAATTGAATATTTTATCTTAAATTTATATCTGAATTTGATTTTTAATTTAATTGATAACAAAAATTATCCCAATTTAGTCCAAAATTTATAGTTTAAATTGGACCTTATCTATTTATTTGAGTTTCAGCTCGACCGTCGGCAATCCTAAAAGGAGATTCATTCCATCAGAAATAGTTTAGCGGGAACTCTCAATGACAGATTGAATGAATGGTGGTTGGAGCACTTGTCACCACAGTATACCCAACATCTTGCATTGTGAAAAGTTCAGTGTGATACACAACTGATTATTTATTTATTAGGGTGGAAAAAATAGTTATTCCACCAAACCCATGTTCTTTGAGATCAAAATCCACATGGGAACGTGTTGGCCTTTGGTTTCGTGATTTGTGATTTTGATGTTGTTAAGTAATCATTGATATGCTTAAATAGCCATTCAGAACAACGACATCTTATTATCTTTTGCTTTTCAAGTATACTTACTTAGGCTCGTGAGGAAGAGACAAAAACAGGTAAGGTGAGATTTTAGGTTTTTTTTTTAAATTAAATTTTATCTTTTAAATTATCAGGTACGTATAATATTAATAAGAAGGAACGGTATTAGAAAAACTCATGCTTTTGGCTTCTATAGCCTGACGATACGTGAGAGCCACATAACGTTATAACTCAATTAATTATATGTCTGTAACGGCTCTAAAAGAAATGGAAAATATAAATTTTCGAATAGGAATATCTAAATGTGGACAGATCATCGCACAATAATGGACATTACTTTCGTTGTTTGAATATTCAATTCCTACAAAATCAACTTAATACCAAACTGTTTTATCCAAAACTTAACGGATCCGCTAAAAAGATGTAACCTACTTTAATAATTTTTGTTGTTATCCTTGTCGTTTTGGTTTTATTTTTATTTTTTGTTATAATTTTTAATATTTGTTTGTTTTAGTTTCTATTTTTTAAAATAAAAAATATATTTTATTGTTAATATCAATATAGTTATATTTTTATTATTGATAATAATTATACATTTAATAAAACTTAAACATAAATTATTTTAATTAATTAAATTTATTTTAATATCTTATATAATATTTAGGATTAATTACTAAAAAATTCAAAATTTTGTCAAAATTTTAATTATAACCTGAATTAAAAAAATAAAATGTTCAAATTTTTAATTTTTTAAATTATAATCCAAACTTCAAAAAGTGGCAATAAAATACTCAAACTTTTAATTTTCTTCAATTCTAGCCCGAAGTTATTTATTGTTATCCTAATGCCTTCAATCATTTATTTTTTATTTGTTTTTCTAACACCCCGAACTACTCTCACTTTACTATACTACATCCGTAAGCTTTTAGTTCGTTCTTATGACGCCCTTAGTTTGAGGGCGTTTAGAGAATAAACTGAAGTTGAAGGAAAATTTTAAAATCAAATCATAATCTTGTCGAGCCACGTATCTAATTTAGATCTTTTTAAATAACAATGTTGTTTTATTAATTTTTATTTGTTGTGTTAATTTTAGCCGACGTGTATTAATAGTTAAAGTTTTTGAAACACATAACAAGTCTTGTAAGCAAAGATAACAAAAATATTAACGTAGGGTTAGAATTGAAAAAAAATTAAAAATTTAGACATTTTATTGCTTTTTTTAAAGTTCGGGTTAAAATTGAAAGTTTTGACATTTTATTGCTTCTTTTTAAAGTTCAGGCTTTAATTAAAATTTGACGAAAGTTTAGGTTTTTAAATTTAACCATAGTACTTATTAATAAATTATCGGTAATTTTTTATTTTTAAAATAAATAATTTAAAATTAAAATTTAACTATTTAATCAAGTGTTAATTGAAATTTATATATTTTGAAGATATTTTAAATTTAATTATATTTATTAATAATCATTTAATTAATTTAATTTGATTTAATTATAAATTAAATTATGAATTACCAAATAATTTAAATTAATTAAATATCTAATATTACATTAAAATATTCATAATTATTATTAAAAATTAATATATCAAATAATTAAATAACATATATTTACATGATACTAAACCCGATTATAAAATAAAACTTTTTGAGGTTTTCATAAAATTTTAAAATAGGAAGATACTAAAATTCAAAACTTAAAAATAATTTTTTTACTAAATTTGAAAATAAAAGATAAAAACAAAAACAAACAGCCCTTATTAATCAATCAATCAAGTTTTATAAATTAATAAGTTCTTATAAATCTAAGTTAATTAATTTTATTTAATATTTTTTTAATTAAAATTTAAATTTTTTATAGATAAGGATAATATTGTCTTAGTGATTTAACTTTCCGCTCTAATTTTTAAATCATTAGTTTAAAAAGTAGTTTTAAATTTTACTTTATTCCCATTAATGCACTGACTCTGTGTTGAATTTGAATGATGGGTTTGAATTTAAATTAACAAATCTTATTTGAAATTAGTATTTATTTTCAACAAGCTGAAAATTGAATCGATAAACTCTAATGCAGCAAGACTTCTTTATACAACACAAAAAGTTTTCTTTTCGTTGTGAAAAAATATCTTTTTTACGATGAATTAAAAAAATCAAAGATTCGATTTCCTTTTAAAAGGGAAAAAAAGAAATTTGTTGTTGTCGTTTTAAAGTGATTCCTCCTGACAGTGAGTGAACACCTTTAAGCTAAGCTTATTACTTTCTTTTTGTAATTAATTGTTTCTTTTTTCACAATCTACGTAACCTCTTTGTATTCCTTTTATATATATATATATATATATTTTATCATTCCCTTCTGTTCTAATAACTTGATGCCTTATAAAGAGGTTATTACACTCAATTATATTATAGTTCCACTTCCACCCAAAGCTTTGGAACATGCGATGTTGGTCGGAAGTCAGCATAAACCATACTGTGGGAAGTGATTCTATCTTAATTAGACCCTTCGTGTAATTGCCTTTGTGCTTTTTCCTTGACGCGACAAGTAATTCTATCTTAATTAGACCCTTCGTGTACGATATATTGATTGAAGGTTTGAAATGGAGTTCTTTAAATCTGTAAATATTGAAAATTCGTTTGTATTTGACTCATATACACGAAGCTATAATTTTGAGGACAGATGTTATGATTGAATACAACATATTTGTCAAAGTAGAAATTGTATACATACAAATAAAAATTTAGATTTTTCATAATTATATTGCCAGAATTATACATTGAATGAATATGAATAGAGAGGTAAGTCTGGTTTAAAATGAAAACATGGACATATTATTTTAATAAATAATATAAATCACATTTATGTCTATATTTATTTATTAAAGTGACATGTCCATATTTTCATTTCAAATCACACTTATGTCTTTATTCATATTCACTTAACGTACTGATATGTCCATATTTTTATTTCAAATCACATCTTTATTCATATTCACTCAACATGTAATTTTGTTAATATAATTTTAAAATTTTTGGTATTAAAGTGAATTATTAATCTATATACATAACTGAATTTGTTAAAAATGTTATTATTTATTATTCTCTTTCTTTCGTACAAATTTATTTTACCGGATAGTCCTTAAATTTTAACTATCTGCATTCAAGGGCCGAGGGACTAATATTGTAATGATGCATATGCTGACCGAGTTGAATAGTTCTGAGAGATTCTTAAGTGCTTGAGGCAAAGTATATGTCATGTCTCAAGATAATGGAAGAGTTGGTGGAAGGATAATCCAAGTAACAACAAGAAACTAAGTGTTAAAGCACAAATAATTGTAGTCTTTTGCAGCAACTTTTCAGCGGCTTAATCATAAAATTTGACGCTGGAATTTCCACCACAGATTGGTCATTGGTGTAATTGCCTAATTGGATCCTAAACCTGTATTTATTAGGTTCTTAAGCACACTGTAAGAGTACATAAACTTTGATCTATCATTACTCAACAAAACCCAATGATGATATTATATTAGCAAGGGCTTCACATGGGCCAATATAATGTCCAGTCTAATTCCTGATCTTGTGGAAGATGATCCGATCCTGACCCTACACTGTTTCAGCTTCCATTAGGTCTAGGTCCTTTATTTTCTACTCTTCTATGCTTCTCTTCCTCCAATAAGCCCATTTGCCATATCTAAATTAACATACACGATGCCTTCATATTTGTGCTTCTTAGTATGGTTGCATAGATGTCTTCTCCTTTTTTTAAATTAAAAAAACAGATAATCTCCAACTATTTGCTAAATAAAACTTTGAAAATAATTAATAATCTATTAACTATATATTTTAAAGATATTAATATTTAAATTTTATTAAGACAAGATTTGTAATAGTGGAAGGTATAACATATTAGTCTCTAATCTTTTAGGAGTGGTTAAATAAATTCAAACGTCAAAAGTGAAATTCAACAATTATTTGAATGAATTATATTAACTAATTAATTTAAAACATGTAATTTATCATATTATTTACCTTCTCTACTAACAACGAAGACCGCAAGCTCTTTTTTGCTAGTCTATTTATTGTACATATGAAGAAGAGGAAATATTGCTACCACGAAACAGTCATTTCAAACTCAAAAGGTGGAACGTCTATCTTAGGTGCCCCATACTTCGGCCTGATATTGTGTGAGAGAGAGGTTAACCACGGTTTGATCCTAACAACAGTCATTTACTGCACTGAAGAGGTTTCTGGGACACGTACAAGGCGAAATCATTGACACACACACCAAATAGTAAGTACACATGGGATGGGGGTAGGTTTCTTAAATTAATTGCTCAAAACATTAAAAAAAAAAAAAACAATGTGAAGGCTCTGATCAAGACAAAACCTCTATATCTATACACGCTTTAAAACTTTGTTGGTACTTGTAGCCACATTGGTTTTATGCAATGGGACCACTGTTTCATGTTACATAACAACCCGGTTAATTTATTATCGTCATGCTTTTGGTAAGCTCTCCATACATGTAGGTAAGATTAATCCCCACAACTTCAGTACAACGCTATACATTAATGGCTCGCTTCAACTTGGAGATTATTTATATTCATTAACTTAGGGTTATAGTACAATTTGACTGGTCAAAAATATTGATTAGATTTTACCTCTCTCTCCCAATCTTCGAGGAGAGACGGTGCTGTCTCTCTAATGTTGTCTGTAAATAGTCGTAGGAAGCCCTTTTCCATCTCCATCATTACATGTTAGAATTGAAGAACGTAGCTTTGGAACTAATAGTACATACTGGTAAGTTCTCATTTTTATGTATTGAGTTGAATGTTATTGAGTTCTAAATGAATGAAATCAAGCTCGAAGTTGGTTATTCTAATTTTTCATTTTTTTAATGGAAAATGAGCTTTAATTCCTTTGTTTTCAATGTTTTGAAAAAAATAAATAAATGGGGTAGAGATATTAGTATGTATATATATATGCTTCCTGCAGCATATAAATAAAGAACAAATAATCCTGCAAACAAATGATACCCTCGACTTGATCAATTATTAATTTAACGATGACAAATCCTTAGGAAGATGTACAAAACCATGACTTGGAATTGGGAACCACGTGATGCCATTAAGACAAAACTCCCGACCAAGTGATTAACTAAGTTAAAAAAAAAACTCTAAGAGAAAGAGATTAGAGACGAGAGAAAGAGAACCCTTTTTCTTTTTCTGAATAGGACCAAACCAGTCAAACTGTAGGAACTACACCAAAAATTGTCATAGAGGTTTAATTTCTTGGCATGATTGATGATCCTAACACATAGGGGATCTCTGAGGAATGCCTTTCCTTCTATTACTCATGCTAGTGGCCATGTCCTCGTCCGAAACCTTACCAGCTGACCTTCCACATACGTATAGTCCGCTTCTCTTCTTTCGTACAATCTCTGTGCAAATCAGGCTCATGTTCTCAGAACCTGACGACCCTGACGACCAGCTCATTGGCTCATCGGAGTCTACGATTGTCGAATGAGGGGTGTCGTTGGTTGTTTCATCGTCTCCCATGTCTTGAGGAATCAAGAAGTCAGGACTCAGTGTTAAGGAATTGCATTTCCTTAAGTAAGGAGAGAGGTCCTCGTAGTGTTTCAGCGCAAAATCCACCTAAATATAATGTGATCGATCACATTATGGCATAAACTTTTGAAAAATTATGGTTTTTTTAAAATTAAAATTGGATCAATATAATTAATATATTGCATGAATTATTTTTTCTTAAGAACAAAATTAACATACACAGAAGTTATATAAATCGATTATATATCACGATCTTGTAATTATACAAGTGGATATTAATTAGTGAATTTATTTACTAATGAATTAAAAAATAAAAATTACGACTTTATTTGAATTTCAACGTGATATTTTTCCCTTGGTAAAATACACAAGTTAAAAATTGATTACCTTGCACCCTAGAGAGCAATGGATGAATGGTTCTTGCAGGCTCCTGTCACAGGATGTGCAGTAGTTTCCTGAACCTTTGAATTGCCTATTCTGAGGTCTTTTCTTGATAAACACCACCTTGGCACTATTTATAGTATAAGCCTGATAAAAATTCAGCTAAATTAGCTAACGATGAGCTGAATTGAATTGGGAAAATGAAGAAAAGTGTCAGCTGAAACAATGAACTTTCTTTTCTAGTTACTTGAACCTGAACGTTTGAGCAGTCTATGAGCTTCTGCAGGTCTTCCAATCGGACCACATCATGATAAACGTAACGACGAACTTGAAGAAGACGATGGAATCGATGAGAAGGAATACAATGAGGGCAAATACTAATGCAGCAATCCAAGCAGCAAACGTTCTTTTCGTTCTTCTTTGCAGTTTCATGATATGAACACCCTACAAAGAACTTCTGTGTGTATAGGGCTTCCAACCATGCAGGTCTCTGAATTCCCTGAGACAAAAAAAGAATATATATCACAACAAGCAACAGTTTCAAATCCTATACATGATCTGAGAAATCGCAGTCAATAACAATTCAGCTAGGAATTGAGAGGAAACAAGCAACACACACCATGATCACACAAACCAACAAGCAGAACTCCTTGAACTGTTACGAAGATATATAGTGGAGTATAACAAGAGAGAAAAAAGAGAGAGAAGAGAGTGTAGAAGAGATAAGGGTATTTATGGAGGTTCACATGAGACGAAAGGGCATATATTTATTCCTTGAAATGTACACAGCATTTTGTCTACAGTGTGTGTGAGAGTAGGGTTTGGTGTTATATATAAGAGAAAGGCAAATCAAAAGAGTACTAAACAAAGAAAGTAAGATATGAGAAGAACGTGGGCACTGTCTCCCATTGTTTACTATCTCTAATAAACTATATTTTCCTCATCTCCTTGGCTTAAGAGCTCATTTGCTAAACTAACTGGAGCCTTCTTGAAAAAGCTGCAGTATTTTTTAATTTGCCAAGATTTTTCAATTTTCATTTATTTGAATTTGAACTGAATATATTGAAATCACTCTTTAGATAGTTTACACGAGTGAGTCATATTGTTAGATGAAGTACCACCATCTCAAAGTGGGATTTCATAATTGATTTCCTTTTGAACGTGCTATTGATTTAAAGATTGTTCGTTTAGACAACTTTTTTTGACTAGTCTCGATATTATAATTTATGAATGCGTCTAATTAAGTTCAGAGCTTAAATGGTAAAGCACTGTGTTTTGGACCGTAAAATTGCTAGATAGTTGGAGGGGAAAGTGAACATATATAATACTATGTTTTAAATTTAAGGAGTTTACTTCTATTAATGCATCTTAGTATATAGGGCAAGTCATAAATAATGTTCTGTCCAATTCACTACATATATTCGGTTGGACTTTAATGTTTTTATCAGTTGTTAATTTGTTAGGGACAACTTGTGTTTTAAGTTACTGATTTTACGTATAAATTAGAAGGACTGGAAGAATTAATCTCTGAAGTGTTGGATCTGAATTGATTCAAACATCATAAGATATTGAAATTGAACTTAGTTGATTTCCCTTTTTTCCATGTCTCAAAGTTTTAGACTAACGAACAAAAAACAATTATGAAAATGTCGGAGTTTAGTTCGTCTTAAGAGTACCAATTTGGTGAAGTGATCAAAAGTCAGACGTTGGTCTGAGCTGGAACTTAGTCACTAAAAATCTCTCAGGAAAAGAGAAAACACTATCAGGGACAATATATATTACGTAACAGGGCATTGTTCATTGGCTTTGGACCTGGTGGATAGTGGAATAGCAGCATTATTTGAACTAATCACTAAAAAGCTGAAAGAGAAAAACAAGACATGTACGAGGAAACCCGGTATTTGGGGAATCAAACATGGCAACATTGAACCAACCACTCCACTATAATGAGAAGCTGAACATCTAACAGCTTAATGTGACAAATCGTTAGACAGACAAGCACAACTCATTAAGCACTAGCTAGTAAGCTTCACGATCTTATTAATTAGCCTTTTTTTTTACTAGTTTTGAGGGAACCCTTTTGCCGGTAAGCTTTAGCTAAGAGCTTATCTTGGGGTTGGCTAATCTCTCTCAAACTATCTTCTTCACGCCCTAGCCATGTATACTCTTGGCAACCGAATCTTTCGGTCATCAATCAGGACATGCCATTTAAGAGTACAATGGGCTCTGCTTTTGGTAAAAACATTTTTACCAAAAACCAGGATGTGGGTTGATGACAACTTTTGTTTTCAGTACAAGAATTCAACTCCATTTGCAGCTAAGATGGCTTCGCATGAATTGGTGTCGGACCTTTTGAAATTGAGTTTGTTGAGATTATGACAAGCGGAGCTGTTGAAGTTACCACCGTATAAATATTCAATTTCTCTTCACTTTTTGGCCTTTCTAAAGTTGGAATACCATGTCTTGTGGACATATTCTTCTAGGTGAAAGTACCCTCCAGGACAATAGCTACCCTTTTGAAGTTAAAAAGCTCAGAGAATTATATTATAATATGAAACTATTACCTTTCATCCATTTGAATCTTGATCTCGGTGGACTAGAACTTTCACCTATGGAATGATATTTAAATTTTGGTTTGATGATATAGGAGTGGACCATTTTGAACCCTTCCCTATAAGTGACTTGATAAAACTGAATTTAGCTCTTGGAGGTCTATGTATGAAAGCAATGCGTGTTTTTGGATTTGTCCGTACAGAAGGAGAGAGAGTTTTTAAAAGACTGAAGTTGAATGCTAATTAAGTAAAATACGTACATACTTCAAGGTAAGTCATTCAAAATAATTTAATTCAGACGAAAGGCTTAATCCAAGAAATCCTCGAGGTTTCTTAAGGAACAAATGAAATTATGGAGGCAAACACCATTTAAATTCGAATCAAAACAGTGAATTTCTGAAAAAAATTACCATTTGCTTGTTCCAATGTCAGCTAGAATCGACATTTCCTTGTATCAAAACAGGGAATTCAATATATAATAAATCTCATTAATCATAACAACTATTAACAACTGACAAGAATAGATTGAAATGCACGTGAATCTTACTAATCAAAACTAGTTTAGCAAAGATATCTCATGGTTTCTCAGGAAAAAAGGTAAGCAGAACAACAGAAGAGAAAAAAGCACAGAAAAGAATAGAGATAAAGGTTCCATTTTGCCGCCCAACCCATGTGGCAAGGAAAGCAAAAAATCTCATGTGCAAGTACAAGGGATCCAATGGCCTCACTCTCTCAAGTATGAACCAAAACGAAGAAGAGGGTGTCTTGGACTAACCAAATATTCCTCCTTTTCTCATTAAAACAGTGCATTTTGATGGTTGGTCAAAGGTCAAAGATCCAGAAGTGAACAGAGAGATTATCGAGTGTCCTTTTTAGAGGTAGAAAGTGAGTTGTTCAGAGGAACAAACAGAGGGTGAGTCAGCCAGCGAGCCGCACGAGGGGATCTTAGTGTCCACTTGTGTGTGTTTGTGTGCTTGTAAGTTCACAGCCCACTTTACTCTGTCAAAACAGAGTTTGTTTAATGGCTCTAATGGCCCTAGTGTACTCAATATTTTTAAGGACTTGGTCATGTGCCGACCCTATACGGTAGATACTTAATATATCATTACTATTGCTATCATCATGTGAGTTTATTGATATAGTATAGGCAGTTGTATTAGACTGAAAATGATGGGTAGTGAATCAGCGGCCATCATTTTAATGTTGATGGATCGCAGTTATGTGTTCCCTTGATCAAAAGGGCTAGCTTGATTGGATGTTAGAGCACAATCCCACCAGACGTTTTATGGATATGATATAGAATTCCTTGTTGGTCCTATCATGGAAGTAGTCTAGATTTTTTCCCATCACAAGTTGAACAGAATAACCAGTTCACGTATAGTTGCAGACTGCAGACATAATTGACCAGAGAACATGGAAGCCAAAACAAGAATAGTTCAAGTAATGTTGGTCACCGGTTCTAAACATTTAAAGAACGAATATAATGATTATTAATTAGAATAAAAAAACTATCAGATCATTCTCAAAAAATAAACCAAAAAATCAGCAAGGAATATGATAAAGACCAACTGTAAAGAGTGAGGTCTTTTCTGACAAACTTAGCCTCAAGGCTTCTGAGCAGAATACATGATGAAGGCTTGCTGAATTTTGCTTGTGTAGTTGGTAAAGCCACATGATGTGCACAAATCCTCAATCTCCTCTTCTGCGAAATAGTTATAGTCCCGAATAATTCTCTGTCCATAATGGTTCAAGCCGTGGTTAGTGCTGATAGAAATGTCAAGGAGTTCTTTTAACACGATGAAACGGTGGATGAAATTTGCCCACGAGTAAATAAAACCAAAAATAGCTTAGCAATGATGTGAACAAACTAAAAAAAAGTATCCCAATTCTAAACAAATAATCTCTAGTATGGCTGTATATCGGCTGATACAGATTACCTAAAAGGCCGTCCTTTTTCCAATATATTAAGGTTGGAGATAAGATGTTAACTAGATCAAACTTCTTATCTCCAAAGAGCTTCCACAATACATAACCTTGACAATACATATTACTATCAATATAAACACAAATCAATCTTCATAAAATGGGTTTGATTCATTTCATTTAGTAAGGGAAATTTCGTGAGGAATGGAGGAATTCTAAGACATACCTAGAAACAAAAAGTGGAGTCAGCTTCTCTACAAAAGAAAATCTGTTAGTTCTGAACTTCTAGTTCTGAACTTCAGAGCATCTAACTTACTATTGCATGATAAGCCTTTAAGTCTTCTTCTTATGAAATTGATAGAATTTCATGTTCAGGCATGGTAATATATTAATATATGAAAAAACATGAGAATATAATTCACAAGGATGGTTACCTGAAGGAATGGTCGTATGATCCAAGGACTGTTCAAATTAGTTCGAAGGAAAGTGGTTCCAACAAAGACTCCGCCACTTCGCAATACCCGACAGATTTCAGCAACCTGACATGGCAACATAGAGCTACTTGTTGAACTTGTGAAATGGTTTTAGATTCATCAGATAGTGAAAAAAGCAGCTCTTAGATGTAAAAATCCTGTGCTGAATCTGATATTTAATGCTTGAGAGAACAGAATGTTACATAATAGTTCCATCTGGTTCACCTAACTAAGACTAAAACCACAAATTGGAGACTCATCTAGTTAATTGTGTCATACTGTAGGCATCAACAGCTACAGGTTTCTTCCTGCCTTGAAGACTTCATTATGTAGAAACCATGACACAAGTATGTTTCCAGGCCAACATAACAGATCATAGTTTTCTTAGTAATGATACTCACATTTCCATTAGTAGAACTCAATCTACTTGTTAGAATTGTCTTTGGCACTTTGATATAGTAAACTATCTTCACCCTACTTGTTAGTAATCAGCCCATAGTTCAACAGCCCAAGCCCATCCAAACCTACATTCGTAGGGGTAAGATGGGGAAAGGAACAACTGCCACATAGGCAGGTTGTTAGGAGTTAGTTATAGAAAGAGATTGTGTAGGGTGCAGCATATAGACTGAACTGAGGAGAGAGGGGATTCATTCATTCATATCATAGACAATTGTATTGGCCTGGAAACTATTTCCAGGAGGACCTACTGCTGTAATCAGCGGCGGATCTACAATGGGGGCAAGTGCCCCCCACTTGCCCCCACTGCCCCCAAAAAATCCTTTATAAAAAAATTATTATTTTCAGTTTTGCCCCCATTAATTTTTTTTATTATTAAAATTTTGCCCTCATTAAAAATAAAATTTTGCCTCATTCAAAAAATTTCCTGGACCCGCCCCTGGCTGTAATTCTACTATATATGTAAATAATACAATCTCTATAATTCTCCCTATCACTACTAATCATAATGATCCCACAAAAACTTCACAGGGAGAGAAAGCAGACAATTGAGTTGCTGGCAGGGAAAAAACAAATGCAGTGACAATCCCATAGTTATACCTGATCAAGCAACTTCTCGAGTATTTCATAATTGGTCATTTAACAACTACATGGAAGACAACTAGCATCTACTGAAATTAGGTATAAGAGCATGAATTTTGCAAGTGATTGGAAATTACAACTATAGCAAAAGTTTGAATGTTAGAGAAAAATCAAGCCAACACCAGAAAAACACATCAAAAAGACAAATCAGTTTAAACAAGGTGGACAAGTGCATCAAATTTGTAAATTTTAAGAAATTCTTTGAGACCTGATTGATCTTACAGAACTGGAATAAGGAACACTTACAGCGTTTGAAGGAGCTGGCCAGCAATGCAAGGCTGCACCAGCATGAACAGCATCAACTGAACCTGACGGGAATGGCAGTCTTGAAACATCTGCCCTCACAAGAGCTAGATTTCTGTACATTCTCCAAACAATGTAAGTTCTGGTTTATTTCAGACGAGTTCTATGATGTATATTATCTCAGACAACTTGTAGGTGAATTTGCAAATGTTAGTGAGACAAGAAAAGCTTACGCAGATGACAGAGTACCGTCTTGCATAACGAAATCATAACATTGACGAAGCATGTTTTCAGAAAAATCAAGAGCAACAACTTTTGAATACGAGCCAGATTTGGCAAATTTTCTGGAGAACAAACCACTGCCACAACTCACATCTACAAGAAGACCACCTTCTGCAGATTTGAAATACTCTTGTGCCATATTAAACTGCATTAATACCACAATAAGATAATACATATCATGAATTTGGAATCATGGCGATGAAAAGTATTCATTCCAGGTGGCCTTACAACTTCAGGAGAAATACTCTTTTGAAGTAGAGGCTCAATAAGATCATTTCTAGAAAAAAGAGTCCCAAAAGAACATGCCATTTTCAATTGCCTTAATGACATATTCATAAATGGCACTGCGATCATGAGACAAGCAAAGAAGACAAACCTCTTCATCAGGACCAGGAAAGCCGCTCCGATTAAAATTTTGACGCCACCCACGTTCATACAAGAATGAAACAAGTGGACTCCTAGAAAATGGAAGGATAAACTGAGTACAAGGGACAATCTACTAAACTATAAAATCTTATACACCCTTCCATGAGAATTCAAAAGGAAATTCATGTGAGAAACAACCAGCTATGTGCCAGGATTTCCCTTAATCAATAGAAACTAGAACATGCAAACAATTTATTAAACGCCAACAGACAGATGTCTCAACTCTCAGGTGAAAAGGCATTCGTACCTGAAAAGTTCTGTTCTACCAGGTTTGACTTCTGTGTAATTTTTCATTCCAGCCGTAATAGTAAGATCTAAATACTTGTCTTTGCTGGAGTAGGTTTTATTGCACTTTTCACACTTAAACCCAGACCTGTAAATTGCTGACCTGCAAATTCTACTCATTAAGCCATAGCCTAAGGGAAAACAGAAAAGACACCTAACCTGTGTGCATCGTAACTTACAAGTTAAAACCTGGAGGACCCTTTCTTATCAGAGGTTCATAACATACTGGACATGCAAATGGATCAACCTCCAACGTTTGATTCTGCTGACGTGTGCTCAATCGCTAAAATGGCATTTCATTATAATTCATAGTACACCAAATGATCAGAAGTTGCATTATAATTAAGGAATATATTTTCTCGGAAACAATGGGCTCAAGTCTCAACCCAAAAAATAAGCCAATCAAACTAATCAAACCAGAAACAAATTCTTCTCTGATGATTTACCTAGCAAAGCATATAATTTGAGTATGAGAATTTGTGAAACCTAGCATCTTCAATACTTGCATTCACCCGGTAGCAGAAAAAAGTAGTGAATAAAGCATTAACTCGCTCAGTCAAAAATTGATTTCACAGAAAGCATTAAGAGTGACTACATAACTACACACAAAAAAAAAAGAAATTTGAGCGCCCAAGTATAAGCGGTCAATTTGACAAATAACTGTTTTCTTGAATCATCAAACTGTTCTGACATTCTAATTCCAAGAAAGACCCAAAATTTTAAAATCAGAGAAGGAACTACCTCCAATCTTATGAAAAAAAATTACAATGCTTTAGCAACTTAGGTCCTTAATTGAAGCTCCTACCTTTCCTCACATTTTCCTTTAAGAGCTTAGTCAACCAAATCTTCAAAACCAATGTCAAATTCACTGAACACTTTCGTTTTCTCAAAAAAGCACCAAAATTTTTTCCCCAGAACTTGTAATCAACTAAACATTCCCAAAAGCTATCAAAACTAAACCAAAACCCAGCACATACACCGAACCAACGAAAGACATAGAAAACCAACGAAACGATCAAAGAGGGCAAGTGGATTAGTTACAGGTTCCAGAGCAACAGCAGAGGAGGCGCGAACGGTGAACCTGAGAGCTGAGTATCGGAGACGTGGTCCGAGAACCCGGAAAGTAAAATTAGAATGAGAATATTTCGGGCATAAAGTTTGGTGAACAGAGGTAGAAGTAAACGAAGAAGAAGAAGAAGTAGCGATCGCCATCGGATACTGGTTCGTTTCAGAAGCTTCTCAGACACTGTTCAGTTTGTTAAAAAGCTCTTATCTTCAGACATGTCTATGGTTCATTGGCAGTGGCCGTTAATCTGTATGTCCGGTTAGTTTAAGAATTTCCATGTTCTAGCTTTTTGTCTGAATTTCTATGCGGAAATGGCAGGACCACGTTCGTAGAAACGTGTCCTCAAATTTTGATCCAACACATAGATTTTCTGAAATAAAGTTTTCCAAACTTCTGGCTTGTTCTTGAAAAACCTTATAATTTAATATTTTATAAAAGAGATTTCATATTTTATTAAATAAGCATACTTATTATATTATTAGTTTCTGTCAATTAAAATTCTTTATTTGCTGATGAGTTTTGCACTTTCTAAATTATAATCAGTCATAAATTACTAAACTCATACCATCTCAATAAAAAATTGAAACGTTTAGTTAGATATAATATATTTACTTTAATTAAATGGCGGCAAAATTAATTTATTTAATTTTAATAATTCATAAAATTTTAATTACATTAAAAAAATTAAAAAAATTAAAATTTTTAAGTCAAATACTTGTGAGTTTTTTAAAAATTTAAATCACGTTGAAGGAAGCTAAGAATAATTACTAAATATAATTTAAAATAATAATAATCGAATTAATTGAAACAGATATTTTATGACAATAAATTAGTTTAATTTTAATTCGGTTTAAAATAAATAAATTTAAATTAATTGATTAAAGTTTAATTTTAATTATTAAAAATTAATAAAGGTGGAACTTAATAATTTTATCATTTACTAATCGAGGGCAACTAAATTAATGGATTAAATTAAATATAATTAAAATTAAAATTGAATATTTAAACTTGGAGTTTCATAGAAATATGTTGGATTGTTCTCTTCCTCCTAGACAAAAAGAAAAAGAAAATCATCATGCTAGCTAAAAGATAAATTAAAAAAAATCTTTATCACTCGATTTCCGGATTCTAACCTTCAAAGGATATAATAAAGACAAATGGGTTTCAACTAATCAGTGCTCGGAAATATTAATCTCTTGTGTAGTTGAATAATGTTGGTATTTGAAGACCTTTCGCTCAAGTCCTATATCCACACAAAGAAATGTGTTTTACAGTGATGCTCTTAAAGTCAGTGGAAGACCCACCTGATAATGAAATATACAATGTAGCAGCCATTGACTTTCTAACAATTGAGTGCAATAGATACAATATTCCTGACAAATGAAGAAGAAGATTGCATACTTTCTAGCCTACACTCTTTTTTTCTCTCTGATATTGCTCAATATGATCATATAGAGTCGCTGAGATTTGTAACTTATCATCAGTAGGCATTTAGACCAGCATAATCTCTGGGTCCGTAAAGTAGAAACAAGTCTGCAAAAAAACCCTTTTTTCTTCTGTGATTGTACCCCATATCCTTGCACAATTGATCATTGTTCCATATATGGGTGTTACTTATACAGGCTCTCCTGGATCCACGTGTGTGTTTTCTCATGAAATTTTCCCACGTTGAGACTGTCTTCTCCATCTCGGTTATAGCAGGAAGTTGAAATTTTCCATCAAGGAAGTGTGCTAACCATTGACACCTGATCTCTGTGGCGAACAATGTTGACAGACTTTCTGCATATCCTATTACAGCTAGTTGTGGAATCCGAGGATGAATTACTTGTCTGTAGTAACACAGGAAATATAGAGAATCTCAGACATCAAAATTCATCAGGAGTGGAGTTAACTGTGGTAGATCATAGATGACTGACCTGTAAAGAGGAATTATTGAATTGGATAATCCTCCATGTCTAATGGAATCCTGGTAGAACTGGGACTCGAAGATTTCTCTGAGACTTTGATCTCCTCTATATCCGGTGGCGAAAATAACAATGTCTGATACTACTGGCTTGAATTCTCCTTCAATAATCAAACCTTCTTTACAGAATCTGATAGTTTTTGATTTCTTGATGACTATGCTTCCTTCTTCAACTTTCTCATAGTACTTGTCAGGCAGCAGGCATGTCAGACATGAAGAGATGTCTTCGAAAAAGCTGCATTTGGGTATTATTCCATACTTCTTTAGTGGGAATTTCCATCTCAGATAGAACTCAACAAATTTTGAAATCCCCCATTTCTGAAAGAACATACATAGACATAGCAGGTTTGAATTTTCAGAAAAAGAAAACCATGCAATATCAGGGAAAGCGAACGGGAACAAGTTCTACACTAGAAAATTACCAGTGGAGCAAGCACGGTGGCCAACAAGTTGAAAAGGAACGTGTCACCAGGCTTATGAATCATTAACTCCGAGAAGCGATTTAAGAACAGAAAACCAACATTAATACCGCAGATCTTCTCACTTGGGATGAACCAATGAGCTGTTCTTTGAATGACTGTGCAGGGGTACTCAACTCCTAATCGGAAAGAAACACCAAACAAGCCAGAAAGATTATACCAGGCCATGGTAGAAAGTGTGTGATGTGAAGGGTTAAAAGAACATTGCAAAGATTTTTCTCGATACCATTTGCACTTGCACATTCTGCTGCTATGTCAAGTGCAGATTTTTGTGATCCGATGATTGTAATTCTCCGTTTTCTGATAAATTCTGCAGCACTAAAATCATCCATCTCAGAGTATTCCATTGAATGCATTACCTTGCCATCGAACACTTCTGGGCCATGATTTTGAGGGAACTCCGGGATGTATGGGTGACTATTGTACAGGCCGATACAAAGAATCACGAACTCAACTTGGTAAACCTGACCAGTTGTATCCATCAGCTCAGAAACCTCTCAGCCATAGATGGGATTGGATATGCTAACATAGTCAATAATTAGTTCAAACCTCAAGCTGAAACTTCAAGTGTTTAGCTGAATTACCTGTACATTGCAATTTTTGACGTCTTGGACTCTTATGTGCCACTTCCCCTTGGAACCAAAAGGTTTACCAGTTCCACCCCAAAGAAGCCATGTTTGCATCTCTTCAGGGGACTCTCCAATATAATCTATCCCAACAACCTTGGAGTTGAACTTTATGCATGGATAGATGCCAAAATGCCGTGCGTAGGATTCAAAATATTTAATTATATCACTGTGGCTAGGATGTGCATCTTTTACTCTGTCAGGCCAAGGAAAATCAGAAAATTGATATGTTTCCTTGGTATTCTGAAGCTTGGTAGATGCTATGGTGTGATTCCAAATTCCTCCAATGCATTCCTCAGCTTCAAAGATGATTGGATTGAAACCTTTCTTCAGAGTGTATTTGCAAGCAAGAAGTCCACTCAATCCTGCCCCGATGATTGCCACCCGTTTCTCCATTAAATTACCATGACCAAGCTCCAAAGCGCGATCCTGCAGAATAACAATCACTTGTATATCAATATGTTCCTCACAATCCTGAGTTTCTTCGGTAGGTGAGTTTCTTTTTAGTTTTTCATTGTTTATACCAACTTGGTTCGCATTAGGGAAACAGCAGTGATCCATTTCTGTTGACTTTCCATAATTAAAAAAAAGTTAAAAAAGAATACCAAATTCTTGATCCAAAAATGCTAATCAAAATTTCAACTGTTGCCCATCTTTACTGATATATATTATATTTACAACTTGGCTCAAAGTATCACTTTTATCTTCTGAAACGTATTCATAACATTAGCTGTGAGCTAAAGTATTTCACTATTTGACAAACTTAAAACTTTTCTACTCTTGCAAACAAATTTATTCATATATCAAATTCCCAAAAAAAAAATAAAAAATCATATATCTGTCAAATTATTTATTTTAACAGAAACTTGTCATGTCTTTTCATTAAGATAACTTGGAATATCTCACTAAATTAAATTTCTGAGGATAACTGCTAAATCCCAGGTGAAGGCTTCCTATTACTTAATAAAAGACTAAACCTGGTCACAACCTGTCAGTTCAGGATGGAGGGGTCTACAGAAAATCTTTGCATTCCTTGAGGAAACATGTTCATCAAGTTTAGCAGCAATGCCTACTAGTAATGAAGACAACTGGGCACCAATCCCACTTTTAAATACAATTGTTGACTTCTATCTCCTCGAGTTCCTTAATCATGTCTCCCGTTACCTCTTTTTTATTGTCTTTGACCCGTCTCCAAACAATGGTTACGTGGTTAATATATTGTAGCTTAAGAGCTACAGCCATGGGATTTTCGCAGAATTCTCAGGATCCATCTTTGCCGCTTGCTTCGCCGAAACACATCCTTTGGTCAATGATAGATAGTAGGAGGACAGGGCTCTTTTTTTATTTTTTATTTTTATTTTTACAATCGTCTTGTTTACCATTTGATGTCTCTTTTGGATCTAGAGCTAGCTACCGGACCATATTCTGCCACATCCACCAATGGTAGTTTGTCCCACATTCTGTCAACTTTTTGTTTTTGATTCAGTATGTATTGCAACTGAGTATTTGTTAGAACAATATACAATTCATTTCTTGAATCTCAATCAACAATTGATGCAATTTTTATTTTTTCGATGTATTTTTTTTTCTCTCAAATAAAAAGAAAATCTTTTTGGGTTGTTAATATACCATAGTTATATTTTTATCAATGATGATAATTATATATTAGATAAAACTTAAAGATAAATTATTTTTAATTATTAAATTTATTGTATCAATAAAATTATTCTATTTTATTAAGATAAATAATTTATAAATTACTAATTATTTTAATATATTTTAATTACTAAATGAAATTTAATTTGAAATTTAAATATTTTAAATATAATTATATTTAATTTAATTGCAAAAATTAAATAAACTATTCATAATTTTTATTAATAATCAATATATTAAATAATACATATTTAGTTCATAGTAAATCATATTATGAAAACATAAATAAAAGACTGTTTTTTTATAGTTTTCATAAAATTTGAAAACCGAAAGAAAAAAAACTAAAAATTCAAACAAATTCTTTTTTATTAAATTTGAATTGAAAACTATTTTTTATAGTTTTCATAAATTTTGAAAACCGAAAAAAACAAAAATTAAAAACTTAAACAAATTTTGTTTGACTAAATTTGAGAATAAAATCAAAAAAATAAGAAAGAAACAAAAACAAAAACAAAAAACTCAAACAAATTCTTTTTTACTAAATTTGAGAATAAAATCAAACAATAGAAAACATAATGGGAAATGGAAACAAACAGCGGTTGTCTTTTGGTAAAAAAAAATGCAAAATTTCTTCATGATCTTATTTAATTTAAAAATATTTGTGATATTAAAAATTTATAAGAAAATCATTGTTTTTATGAAATTATTTTAATGAAGTTGATTGTTGAAAACAATCTGGGATATAGAGCATGTATATCGTATTTTTTTATGGTTTTTGTTATAAAATTTTTAAATATTTTATATTATTTATATGGTATTAAAATTTTGAAGATGATGTATGGTTAGTTGCCCCAAAAATTAAGTTAAGCAACAGAGTTTGAACATCTTTTACAAGAGATGTTGGCATTGTAACAATTTTCAGCGTCTGTTACAACTTACAAGTTACAACCCCTTTTGACTTTAAGTGTTGACATAATAAAATGAGAAAATAAAATCTTACACTAAAATTGTATATTATTATAATCCGTTGTAACTGAGGTTCACGTAATAATCTGTAAATTACATTCTCAGGATTTTATTACTGGCCACCAGGTAGTGTCTTACTAGGATCTTACCATCAAAGCATGCCAAAATGGATAGATGAATCCTGGAAACTAGGCCACAAGAGATAGATAGACTGAGAAAACAGGACAAAACTATACTATTAACCTTTCTATATGATTTAAGAACATCCCAGATTACGAACTCCCTTTCCATGGCTACTACCATCAAACCGTTATTTCCTCATTTTCCTTCGCTGAAACAAAGCATACCCTCCTCCTGTCCAAGGATTTCCTGCAAACCCATCTCAGATTCGACGGTCAGTTTCCAGTTTTCAGACTTAACTAGACAACAAGGACAAGTTGCTGTCTCAGTTTCTTTCAATCCCTCTGGAAATTTTGACCTCTCTTTAGAGGACTATGAAAATGGTAAATTCCATTCTTTTATCTGATTTATGATCTTCTCTTTGTACTCTCTATTTTTTTAGCCAGAGGACAAATTCTCTTTCAATAATTAGAAAAAGAGAGCCTCTAGATGAGGTCGGTAATCCCTAGTACAAGAAGGTTACTGTATCTTTTTTTCCTTTCAAAGTCATTGAAGTTATGATAGTAGGCCAGTAGCATTCATTAGGCTACGTCATTAGCAGCTTTTGAGGTTTCTATAAGCTTATAGTTAAAGGTTCTGCTTTCTTTCAGTTCCATCAGTAACATGCAATTTGGGAGTATCCAAGAGGAAGCTATTTTTTGAATAGAAAGCGATGAATTATCTTTTGATAGCTGTCGCAAGAGTTCCTATAAAATAATCAGAAAGGGCACTCAGAAGTGCACATAAGTTTGTCATTAAGCGAATTGCTGTGTTTGACTATAATTTAACTCCCTATAAGCAGAAAAAATATTTGCAATGATTGCTCTGACCACATTGTTTAATGATCACATGATGAGTATTATACGGAAGCATCCATTATTGTGTGGAGAATGCAAGTAAATTAGTGTGCATATGCTCCGCGCATTGAACTTTTAATCTGCAGAATTGGTTTTAGATCTTATTCTGATCTCGCTTGATGGATAGATGAACCAAATGTTACACCTCCAATGCCTCCAACAGAAGGTCGTTACGACATTTTGATCGATAACGACATTATTCGTAGTCTTGACTTATCCCCGTTTAACAAAGTCACAGGGATTACATCACCCTCATTAGGTAAGCTTCATAAGAACAAGTTTATAACTCAACATGGTAGTACTCCCCTAACACAGGTATCTGATAACTTTAATTGTAGCTGAGCCAAAGGAGTTTTTGGAACGAACAATTGGATTCACCATTAACTACACCAGAGAAGATCCATATGATCCTAGGGAGCTATGTGAATTCCCTGATATAAGACTTTGGTTTGTGAGACTTGATGCAACTTATCCTTGGCTACCTGTCTTGTTGGATTGGCGAGCTGGGGAGCTTGCTCGTTATGCGGCAATGTTAGTCCCTCACCAGGTAACAGAGAATGATTGAAACTGCATAATTTTGGAAGAATGTAATGATGGTCTAAACTTCTGAGTTCTCCTGGCAGATAAACACGAAAATGGGTGTTGTTTTCAATCCTGAGGCATTGGAACTTTTCATCATGAAGAAGGTTTTCATTGTCTACACTTGGTTGAAGAAACATAATATTCCAAAGCCTAAATTGAAAACTTCTGATATGGCTAGGATGCTTGGATTTGGGATAGGAGATGAGCTATTTGATTTGATTGATCAATCATCTCTTCACGAT
Source organism: Erythroxylum cataractarum (assembly GCA_024703695.1). Lineage (NCBI taxonomy): Eukaryota > Viridiplantae > Streptophyta > Magnoliopsida > Malpighiales > Erythroxylaceae > Erythroxylum > Erythroxylum cataractarum. The sequence goes on from JANJEY010000007.1 coordinate 65,996,107, forward strand.
TGAGGAAGCTCAAAAATTGAAGAAAAACTTAACAAAAATAAATTGACAGAACAGAAAGGGTAATTTTTATACTGTATTATTACCATAGATTATTTCTTGTCATCTTCTTCCTTTTTCTGTTCTCTTTCTTTTGCTTACAGTTTGCTGCGAAGATTTCTCTAGGTTGAATGAAATGGTAAGGGTAATTATACTGAGTCTAATCAATCAAGCATTGCGCCTTGCTCCTTGTTAACTTGAAATAGGAACTCAGGAAACAACTGTAAGGTTCTGTTTTCATATGTAAATAGTTGGATTTTGAGTGGGAAGTTTCAACTGCTAATGTAATGAGCAATGTCGTGAATCTCAAGATCATATCCTATCCGAAAGTACTATACGTTAATTGATTATCAGCAGAGCGGATACGGAATACTTGCAGTACCTTTTTCAATGAATACTCACGATTCTTAATACATTATAGAGTGAAACGCAGTATGATTTTTGATCACCTGGCATAAGAATCGACCCATTTTCTAGCTGTTAAAGAGTTGCTTTGCCTTTAGAGATAGAGAACAAGTATTAACCTGACCATCCGAAGTTTCTTTGGTTTCTACCTTCTAATCTCCAGTTTGTCGTTATCAAGCAAACTGGAGCATACTTTAGACACAGGCTAGCTTAACTTTCAAACTAAAACCATTATAAGCAGATTTGCGGAAGAAATTCCCTGAAAGTCATAAACTACAGAAAGTCAGATAAGTTCTAAATATATCAAATTATTAGGATGTCAAGTATGAGAAGGAATCTTACATTGAAAATAAACCAACTAATGAAAGAAATATAAGTAGAAAGGACTCACAAATTTAATGTCTTAAGATTTTGAGTTGAAGTGTTGTGTCAGAATCCATGAGTCTATTCCCTTACTAAGTCTATGATGAAGATCTCCCAAAAAATTAAGCTCTGCAGATCCAATAAGTAGTATCAGAGGAGGTGGTTCAGCAAGGGACGAATATAAAGATGGTAGTCGGATCTTGTAATTGCTTCCCCACTAAGAAAAGCAAAGAGACTCTTGGTGGACTCAAACCAATAGAATATAAGGGTTTTTGGCAATGCCATATAATCGAGTTGCTAAAAAAAAGGCAGAAAAAGGTTTTTATTCAAAGAGAAACCCAAGCTCAATACGAAGTTCACACTTGAAGAGAAGATTATTGGGATGTCAAGTATGAATAAAAATCTCATATTAGAAAGAGACATAACTAGTAGAGAATATATAAGTGAAAAGGGCCCACAAATTTAATGTCTTAAAATTTTGAGTTGAAGTGTGGTTCTCTTACTAAACCCGTGATGAAGATCTTTCATAAAAGTGGGCTCTTTAGATCCAATCAAAACAGGTTCGTGGAACTCATTGATTCAAGGAAGATATGTCTACTTACAAGGAGATTTTACCTGAATCTTCAGCATAATTTTAATACTTGAGCTCGGACTATAATAAATTCTGAACATATAAATAAATGAAGTACGTACAACAAACTTGTGTGCAACATCAGAACAATAATTTTTAGTCTCATAGAGCTTGGAGTATTAATTCCAAAGCCAACTGATCTTAGTACAAGATCATTATTCGTTTCAAGATTTGAAGTACTCAAAAGTGTAAAGAAAGGTATATATTCTTCAGGTTCGTAATTCAAATCTTTGTGTTCTATTGAAGCTGTATCGAAATCAATAAAAAGCTAGTTAGCTACCTATGGTAATCAACAGACAAAGACTGCAAGAAGCATGCATCAAAACCATTGAAAGTTTAGAGACTTTGTTTGAGTGTGAAAGGGTTACAGCT
>JANJEY010000007.1:65998013-66025193 GCA_024703695.1 Erythroxylum cataractarum
GGTGCCATCACTTCCTCATTGAGGATCAGGCAGGGACCTGTGTCCCAAGACCTGCTTTGTAATTAGCTCCGGCTTTTCCATTAATACAAAAAAAAAAAAAAACCATTGAAAGTTTAGAGACTTTGTTTGAGTGTGAAAGGGTTACAGCTTGCGCCAACTGATCCCCAAAAACATGTGATGTCCCCTTGTCTGTTCATTTTGGTTGCTCACTCTTTGGTAGTTTGTGGATTATTCCAATATTAAAATTTTAAAAAACTCATCTTTCCATATACCTACTGAGCAATTTCCCTGTTATCCTCTATGTTTGGTTTAAGACAATGCTTAATTTGATAATAGAAATTGATCGACGTAATCTAAGATTCTAACAAGACATTGCTGATTGATAATAAAAATAAATAAACTGACTTCGTTTGGAAAAGCAAGATCATGACAGATACTGTAGAGGATAATCTGTCCTTGAAAACCCAGATAGAGCATTAGGAAATCCAGCTAAATCATCTTTTCCATATGTAGTAGTTCGTGGCAGAATAAAAACTAGGAAAATATCAAGCCCTAGATCTTTGTCTTCCCCGTGCACTTAAAAGTTGGAAACATGAAAAACATAAATCCTACACACACTTCTTGTCTTGTTGTACACCAAAACCACTATAAGATCAAAGTTCAATGCTTAATTTAAGGATTATGAGTTATTAGAAGACAACAGAACATAGCAACAAATAGGATTATGAGTTATTAGAAGACAACAGAACATAGCAGTAAGTAGATGTTGCTATACTTAACACATTTATGTAGATCCCTATAGATCATGCCTCATTTTTTTATATTTAACTCATATTCTAATATATAAAAAGTTTATTAAAATTTAAATTTTAATGAACATAATGAACTGTCTTCTCTTATTATGTTAATTGATGAATATGATGATTTAATTTTAAATTTTGATTTTTCAAATAATGTAGAGAATTAAATTAATTAAAACTTAAAAATAAACTTGAACATGGTTTTTCTGTTTTGTTTTTGTGAAAGCCTACTTGTGAAATACATTATTCCACAAATTCAGCTATAATCTTTCCATCAAAGAAAAGGTTTAGATTAGATTTATCAATGGTGTCCCGTCTCTTTCAAATTCTGCCGTTGCACAGCCGAGGAGATTTAGACAAAAGACAGTTTGCATTAAATAAGTATGATCATGATCGATCACTCAAAAGGAAACGATATATGATTAATTCCATATGATTCGATAAATCGTCCAAGTGAAACAAGCAAGAGGTTGGTTAAGCATAGCCTCTCTTGGCATGTCAAAACAGTAAGTCCCATCAGATGATGACACAACATTGCTCGAGCTATTACTAGGCCGATGATATGCAATATAGAGCAAGGTCTTGTCAGTCACACCCAACAGATTTGGATTACGAAAATCCTGACATTTTCTTTGACATTGATTCGTGATCTTCAGGTGGAACTAAGCAACCAAACTGCGAAAGTAACCACAAGGCTTAGGCTTTACAAGCCCGAGGCCCCCAGGGCTACAGTCATGACTCGAAAGACCCACTAATCGAATGCTCTAATGAGTCAATGATTAGTCGTTTCCTTAGACAACTGTCTTAAGTTGGCACTTTACACTAGAAAGACAAAAGAGAACACAAGAAAGTGGAAGCAAATCCCTACTTTAACTCGTGTTGGGTAATAACTTGTCTGAGGTCCTCATCCCGCACTTATATTTAAGCAGTCTTTCCTTGAGCTTTCTAAACAATTCAAACTTCATACAGTAAGGGAAGCCAAAGTGCCTAAATTTACATTCAGCACTTCAACTCAGGAACACCATAACTCTTTCTAACTCCATTAGCTTATCTCCATATGAAGCATTCTTGGGTTGTCTCTCTTCTACTTTTGTCCTTCATCCTTCATGAGGTCCAAGGTCCGAATTAATGCCATTGTCTTCAATATACTCGTACTTGAGAAATTTGCATTTTTTCATCATTAGGTTCTAACGTTCATGGTTCTTCTTTTTCAGGGATTCGCTTGGAAAAAGGATTCATGCAAGATACAAAGGATCAGGTGAATACTGAATCTTTTTAATACTCACCTACACTGAGAAACAGTAAAACTGTGAGAAATTTAGTGTTGGTCTTCTTGTAAGCTTAACGAGAAAATGATTGTTGTCATTTGCAGGGGGACAAAAAATCTTTGACGGAAAGAAGTGTTGTTCTTAGGGAGGCTATGCTTTGCAACGGAGACTGTACAGATACCATGAAGAATAAACCAGTTTCTAGAGTTTCCAAGAAATCATCAGGCAACAGTCACCATTGGCTTGACGAAGACTACTACGGACCTAGGAACCACAGGCCTAAACACCATTAGTTCATATCTGTTCCCTCTTATTAGGTTAGTTCAAGAAATAGCTCAGTTAGCTAGCTGTTAGGCTTTAGAAGATACAACTCAAATGAATTTGTAATCTTTCTCAATGAGCAATTCTGCTCCTGATGGGAATCTCATCTAACTGTCATCTTTTCAACTTACTGATCAGATCGTTTAGTGAATACTTGTAGTTTGAATCGATTTCCAGCATCTACAAGCTAGAAAAACACTAAATAGTGTTATTATCAATTACAGCAATGTCCTGAGAAATTCTTCACATGTATGTATTGTTGCATGAAGATATAGAATACTACCAAATTTCCAAAGCTGGAACTGAAATCTTTAAGACCCCCACCTTGTCTTTTCTTGTATAGTTTCACAGAATCAAAAGAACGATGGAAATAAAGCAAATTCCAGGACTTCGACCAGTCCAACAGATGAAGAAAGTGGCTTGGAATATGAATCAGTCACTGTTACTTCTTTGCTGTTGACGGTGATCCACGATCAGTATGTGGACATTGTGGAGATAGCTGAAATATAAACTATTCTCCGGTTAAGAGAAAAACACCCATATAAACTAGTTGTAGCTCCTGGCTATGGGGAAGAACTAGAGCGACATGATAATGCTTGCAATAATGCAACGAAAAGTGAACAGCATTACTGAAATGCTGCAGTTTTTTTAGGATTAGTAGGGATTTGCACATAGGATATATAATTATATTTATATATGCATATAACTTGATTGGGTAAATCACGAGCACTTTGAGGGAGCTCAATAGGCTTTTATAATCCCATAAGTTAAGAGATAAGCAAATGAAAATATTTCTGTTTTTGCATTAAATCTAATTTATTGATTATTATATGTATCCAATAAATAAAGAAAAAAGTAAATACATATTGTCTTTAATAATTTTAATGTTTAAAATAAATTTAAAGTAAATTATATCGTATGAATATAATTATATCCATCACTCCAACATTTATTAATAATAAATAAATACTTTTGATGCTTAGATATAATATTTCGGAGATAAATTCAGTGTTGTAGAAGGTAAAAAATAAGAAGCTTGATGTATTATATGGTTTTATAATAAAATTTAGTATAATAAAAAATTATTAATCATGTTAAGGGATATCATGACATTGGTATTACTATAACATCAAATGATAAAATTTAAAATATACAAATAAAAAATTAGTGTAATTAACTTCATTTTTATTCTAGAAAATGATATATAATGAAATAATCGAGGAAAAATAAAAAAAAATAAAAAATTAGTGTAATTAACTTCATTTTTATTCTAGAAAATGATATATAATGAAATAATCGAGGAAAAATTTAAAAAAATAAAAAAATTAAGTATTTTATAGCTTTTAAAATAAAAAGATCTTTAATTAAAAGTTTCTTAAATTGTTTTAATAATAATTATTGAATAATTATTGTTTTGCATTTTAGAAAGGCAATGTCATAGAAAATTAATAATTTGAATAAAATTAAAATTAAAATCATACCACATAATCTTTCATTTTATTTCCTCAAATTAAAAAAAATAAATCAGAAGAAAAATTAAAAAAAAGAAAAATAAATAACTAAAAATTCAGTAGCCCAATAAGTTTGGCCCATAAAATTGACCCAACACGCTTACGACTGCTAGAGAACAGAAGTAGCAGTCTCTCGTAGTCTCGTGTTCTTTTCGAAGAACCTCTCCGAAAACCCTCCCTCCTTCTTTGTCTCAGTGACCTAGTTTTGAATTCTTCTCGTTGCTGTTGCTCACGAGTTGTCAGGTTTGTTCATTTTTTCTCTTTTTATTTTGAGTTCTTGTTGGTTTATGTTTTCAGTTAGCTTCCTTTCTCATGGAGTCGTTTACGTTTTGAGTGACGGCGAGAAGCTGGAAATTTAGTAAGGGAAGAAGATTTAGGATTAGCTAGATAAGTTTGGAGACCCATTTGGCTTTGTTATTCGTCTATTTCGGGAAAATGAAGAAATGGACTGGAAAAATGATTGATTTATTTGTTTGGTTGATAAAAATTGTGCCTTTTGTTTTGGTATTAAGTCTTGATTTTCTAGCCACTTTGTTGAATTAGTCCCTGGGAAGCTTAAAATACTGATTGTGATTGGTTGCATAATATGGCAGAGACATAAACATGGATGATAATCTTTATGATGAGTTTGGGAACTACATTGGTCCTGAGATTGAGTCCGACCAAGAGAGTGATGCAGAGGAGGAAGAAGATGAGGACCTGCCTGACAAGCCCCATGAGGAGGAGGCTGTGGCTGATGATGAGGGCACAATGCATGCTTCTAATGGGTGGATAACTGCCTCAAACGATGTTGAAATGGACAATCAAATTGTCCTCGCTGAGGATAAGAAGTACTATCCAACTGCAGAAGAGGTTTATGGTGAAGATGTTGAGGCATTGGTCATGGATGAGGATGAGCAGCCCCTTGAACAGCCAATAATTAAACCTGTTAGGAACCTCAAATTTGAGGTTGGGGTTAAGGATTCCTCAACCTATGTTTCCACCCAGTTTCTTGTCGGCCTGATGTCCAATCCCTCTTTGGTTCGCAATGTGGCCCTTGTTGGACACCTGCACCATGGGAAGACACTTTTCATGGATATGCTGGTTGAGCAAACACATCATATGCCTACATTTGATGCAAACAGTGAGAAGCATATGAGGTACACAGATACAAGGATTGATGAGCAAGAAAGAAGAATATCTATCAAGGCAGTTCCAATGTCCCTTGTTCTTGAAGATAGCAATTCAAAATCATACCTGTGTAATATCATGGATACCCCTGGTCATGTCAACTTCTCTGATGAAATGACGGCTGCTCTCAGGCTTTCTGATGGTGCAGTCTTGATTGTAGATGCTGCCGAAGGAGTGATGGTGAGTGGCACTATCTGGGAGAAAAATTTCAAACACATGAAATTATTGTCTTTTTCATCAAGCTTGTTTTAGTTTATTAATTGAACTATAATTTTTAGATGGATTTTTCTAACTATTATTTTTTCATATTAATTTAAGATTTTTATATATGGATCCATTTATTTATCAGTCACATATGGGACATAATTAGCTGTTTGATTTGACCATTTTAGTTTTCTTCCATTTGCAGGTTAACACCGAAAGGGCTATACGTCATGCAATTCAGGAGCACCTGCCTATCGTAGTTGTGATCAATAAGGTAATGACCAACTTTCCATTCAGTTCTCATGAAACTTTTAATCAAAATTTTACATTCTTTTACCATTTTATGAGTTGCTAGTCTCTTTATTTTTGTTGCCAAGGTTGACAGGCTGATAACAGAACTTAAGTTGCCTCCAAAAGATGCTTATTATAAGCTAAGGCATACAATAGAGATCATAAACAACCATATATCTGCCGTGTCTTCAACTGCAGGACATGTCCAAATTATAGATCCGACTGCTGGAAATGTTTGCTTTGCCAGTGCTACCGCTGGATGGTCCTTCACTCTACATTCTTTTGCTAAAATATATCTCAAACTCCATGGTATCCCATTTGATGCTGATAAGTTTGCATCTCGCCTTTGGGGGGATATGTATTATCATCCAGATGCTCGGGTATTTAAGAAGAAACCCCCAACAAGTGGAGGTGAGAGATCATTTGTGCAATTTGTGCTAGAACCCCTCTATAAGATATATAGCCAAGTGATTGGAGAACATAAAAAGAGTGTTGAGGCTACTCTTGCCGAGCTAGGTGTCACTCTTCCTAATGCAGCTTACAAATTAAATGTGAGGCCGTTGTTAAGGCTGGCTTGTAGCCAAGTTTTTGGTTCAGCCTCAGGCTTTACTGATATGCTGGTAAAGCATATACCTTCAGCCAAGGATGCTGCTGCTAGAAAGGTTGATCATATTTATACTGGGACAAGAGACTCTATGATCTACAAGGCCATGGTAGAGTGTGACCCTTCTGGTCCCTTAATGGTTAATGTGACCAAATTGTATCCCAAATCAGACTGTAGTGCCTTTGATGCTTTTGGCAGAGTCTACAGTGGCCAAATTCTGACAGGGCAGTCTGTGAAAGTTTTGGGGGAGGGCTATTCCCCTGAAGATGAGGAGGACATGACAGTTAAAGAAGTCACCAAACTGTGGGTGTATCAAGCTCGGTATAGATTACCCATAAGCATGGCACCTCCTGGTTCTTGGGTACTCATTGAGGGTGTGGATGCTTCTATTATGAAAACTGCAACCCTGTGTAATGTAAATTACAACTATGAAGATGTATACATTTTCCGGCCTCTGCAGTTCAACACTCTGCCAGTTGTCAAAACAGCCACTGAGCCTCTGAACCCCAGTGAGCTGCCAAAAATGGTGGAGGGTCTTAGGAAGATAAGCAAAAGCTATCCTTTGGCTATAACTAAAGTTGAGGAGTCTGGAGAGCACACTATTCTTGGTACTGGGGAGTTATATTTGGATTCCATCATGAAGGACCTTAGAGAGCTCTACTCTGAAGTGGAAGTTAAGGTATGTTTTAGCAAGCTTTCCTTTTCTGTTTAGTTAATGGAGCATGCATTGTCTAAGGTGTTACTTGCTTTTGATCTGTAACATGAACTATAGGTGGCAGATCCTGTTGTCTCATTCTGTGAAACAGTGGTGGAATCTTCATCCATGAAATGCTTTGCTGAAACACCAAACAAGAAGAATAAAATAACCATGGTTTGGAAATCACTTTTTGATCCTTCTCTCTTTATTGAATCTCTGTTTTGTCACTATTAAAAGCTTTCTTGTTTCTAGATTGCGGAGCCATTGGAGAAAGGGCTTGCAGAAGACATAGAGAATGGTGTTGTAAGCATAGACTGGAACCGCAAAGCTCTTGGTGACTTCTTCAAAACAAAATATGACTGGGATTTGCTTGCGGCACGATCAATATGGGCGTTTGGCCCTGATAAGCAGGTAGTATTAGTATCCTACTCAATTTTGAATGATGATTTGTGGTTATCATCCTTGACCATTTTATACGATTCAGTTTCTTTCCCATGGCTAAAATGTGAGGTTTCACTCTTTTTCTAGATGAAATTCTTTGCCTTGTTGTTACTGATATTTCACATATTCAGGGACCAAATATTTTGTTAGATGACACTCTTCCTACTGAAGTTGACAAAGGGCTTCTAGGTGCTGTCAAAGATTCTATTGTACAAGGGTAAATGGCAATTAATTTTTTTGTTCATTCACGGCTTCATAATAATCTCTAGAGCAAGAGTTTTAGTCTTGCAAATTAGAATATTACTGTTTTTTGAACAGTTTCCAGTGGGGTGCACGAGAAGGGCCACTTTGTGATGAGCCAATCAGAAATGTGAAATTCAAGATAGTGGATGCAAGGATTGCACCGGAACCTCTACACCGGGGATCTGGTCAGATTATTCCCACAGCTAGGCGTGTGGCCTATTCAGCTTTTCTTATGGCAACCCCACGGCTCATGGAACCTGTATATTATGTTGAGGTATATTCTTCTTCTAGTTTATTTCACTTGCTGGTACCTTGAGAACAATCACAGGGATGATGTGATGATGAACTTGGACTCAGAGCATTAAACAGTGAACTTCAAATATTTGATTGTTCTTTTAATATCACGTTAATACTTGCAACTAATTCGACCTAACATACTTATTCTGCTTTGACTTTGCTGCTAAATTATGCTACTCTATTCAGATACAAACACCAATCGACTGTCTCTCTGCAATTTATACTGTGTTATCTCGTAGACGTGGACATGTTACAGCTGATGTTCCTCAGCCTGGTACTCCAGCTTACATTGTTAAGGTATGTTGGCTCCTTTTTACATATTTATCCAAAAGCTAACATTTGATTCAGCCCAGTTTGAGGAATATTTTGCAAAATATTTTGACCAATCCCACCTCTTCGCACCCTCCCTCCCTCCCCAAGAGAGGAGGGGGCTGAGGTGAGGGTGGCATTGAGAAATACAGTTCAAATCTTATATATTTGGTATTTTAGTGAAAAAGTACCAAGTCCTTGAAGACAACAAAGTTCTTTTCATGTAGAGTTTTGTCAGTTCAGCTTAATCTTTTAATTCCATTCTTGCTGTGACCCAGTGCACACGCTTGACTTTTATGTCTTAACTAATTATTTTGACATTGGGATTCCAGGCATTTTTACCCGTCATAGAGTCATTTGGTTTTGAGACAGACCTGCGGTACCATACACAGGGGCAAGCATTTTGCCTCTCTTGTTTTGATCACTGGGCTATAGTCCCTGGAGACCCCCTTGATAAGAGCATAGTTTTGCGGCCACTTGAGCCTGCACCAATCCAGCACCTGGCTCGTGAGTTTATGGTGAAGACAAGGCGTCGCAAGGTATTATCACTATGTTCTTTTCCTCAGTTCTTTTGAGAACCTTGAATGAAAATGCCATTCCATTTGGATACAATGCACCAAAATCTTGGGTTTCAATAAACTCAAAAATTTTCTGTGCGCTGTTTGTTTCACTTATTCTCCCATTATTTTGATGTCAGGGAATGAGTGAGGATGTTAGTATCAACAAGTTCTTTGACGAGGCTATGATGGTTGAGCTGGCTCAGCAAGCTGCCGATATTCATCAACAGATGATGTGATTTATATGTAATTACATCCGGCATGGCTCAAGAACGTTGTTTGTTTTGGCCAACATCATATTTTCTCCGGCAGAATGGACTCTGATACGAAACAGGAAGATGTTAATCTGGCCATTGAACTGATAATGTACCATAGTCCAACAACAACCCCTGAAATTCCTTTCTCCAAATGCCTTCAACCATACTTAGAATTTTGTAGTTTGCTGTATTACGTTTATCATACTTTCTGAGGTGGTCAAGTGAAGATTTTGGATGTTATTGTTCTTTTATAGTACATCCCTATCCAATGCATTTATGTTCTCTACACCCTCTTCGGCCCCTTTAGTCGATTTCTTTGGCCTTTTTGCTACTTGTATTTCTTTGCTCTACGAGTTCCAACTTCTAAGAGTGCTTTACCCTCAACTTTAATGGGTACACTGTGACATCGAAAGAAAAAGAGTTAAAAGCTTTTCGAGGGCATTGCTAATCCCGCAAAGAAATGATAGGGGAGCTGACCTAGTTCCTGTTTTCTTGGAACCTCGTCTATTTTCACACGTGAGCTTGGTCATGGAGAGGGCAGCAAGCCATAGAGAAAGTCAATACAGGCCAAATCAAGGTTCAAGTGGTGAATTTCCAGTCATGATGACGCGGGAAAAAAGTTTTATTTGGAATAATTTATTTAAATAAGATAATTTATAATTTTTTAATATATATTTAACGGTTTGTTTACTCATAATTAAAGAATAATGGTTGCGAATTTGAGGAATATTGAAGGGAGAAGAATATATTTGATATTAGGAAGAAAAAAAAAAGAAAAGAAAACGAGTATGATGGTTTAGAAGTTTGGCGGAGTACTACGGTCTCCGAAGTCAAACCGAGAAATGTATGGGAAGCCTTTCTTGTGGTTGAAGGTTAATCGCTCATAAAAGAACAGTAAGATTTGGTGTGAAGATCTAACTTTCCAGAGACATTGCTCCTGGAAAAATCTGTTATTTCTCAATTTTATTCTTATTAGTTTACCCTTAATATCGATATTCGTTTTCTCTTCTTTGTATGTGTCAGGGTTTTTCTCTTTGGTAGCTTATTATTGCCCTTTGTAATCTCGAAACCCTAACCCTGGATCCAGCGTCTCCTTAGAGTTTTGTTATAATTCTGTTCCAGGATTGATGCTTTAGTGTATTGCAGAACGCTACAGGTATAATTGTTGTAAATTATTAATCACAATGTATTCTACGAGTTCAAGCTTAGCTCCTGGAATTAACCTCTTTCAATCCCTTAAACCTCCACACAAAACCCTAACTTTCCATCGAATTTTAGTTTTGACCGTCACCTTTCTGGCGTATGCCTCGTTACACGCATCCAGGAAGCCTCCTAGCATTGTGAAGAGCGTGCTTGGACCTACAATTCAGTTGAATTCATCTACTGTTCAATACAATTTGAGGTCCAATGTTTCTGGGTGGGCACCGTTCAATGGACCAGAGGGTAACCACAGACTTGGGGAGCTGGATCTTGCATTTCTATCGTCGTATTCGATAGGTATGTATTTTGCAGGGCATGTTGGTGATAGGATGGACTTGAGGTTGTTTCTGGTTTTTGGAATGGTTGGTAGTGGTCTTCTTACCATTGTTTTTGGGTTAGGTTATTGGCTTGGTGTACATTGGTTAGTGTATTTTTTGGGTGTGCAGATATTGTGTGGTGTTTTTCAATCTATAGGTTGGCCTTGTGTGGTGGCAGTGGTTGGAAACTGGTTTGGTAAAGCCAAAAGAGGATTGATTATGGGAGTTTGGAGTTCACATACATCAGTTGGGAATATCATTGGATCTGTTATGGCTTCTGCAGTTTTGGACTTTGGATGGGGCTGGTCATTTCTGGTGCCAGGGTTTTTGGTGATTCTGGTGGGAATTTTGGTGTTTCTATTTCTTGTTGTTAGTCCTGAAGATATCGGGTTTGAGCTACCAGGAAAGGAAATTGAGATGGATGTGGAGAGTGTGACCGTGGAGAACTCCGAAAAAGTTGAATCAGAGGAAGCAGGTCTTCTTGCAACAGACGAAATTGATAATTTGACGGCCATTGGATTTGTGGAAGCTTGGAGATTACCAGGGGTGGCGCCATTTGCTTTCTGCCTCTTCTTTTCTAAGCTAGTAGCTTACACTTTCCTATATTGGCTGCCGTTTTACGTAAGGCACACAGGTATCCTCTTCTATTTGCTTATGCTTCACTAACTAGAGATTTGTTTCATAGCTATGAGCATTTGGTTAGTATTGAAGTTTCTCAAGGTGAAGAAATTATTACTTGATTATTGATGGCATTGCCATTTCCTCTTTTGCAAACTGGAAAATCATTGCGGATCTAATTTTTCAGGTCTGTAGCTTGTGCTTGTTTTGATTGAACATGTGCTATTTTCCATGTTATTATCTTGTGCTCATTTAGAAATTATTTTCTAACCTAAACCACCTCTGTGCATAATTACTGTGGGGTGTTCATGACAATGTTTTCTGGATTATAGCTGTGGCGGGGGTTCATTTGTCGCATAAAGCTGCCGGAATTCTTTCAACCCTATTTGATATCGGGGGAGTCTTTGGTGGAATTTTGGCAGGCTTCATATCTGATATGATTGAAGCTCGTGCAGTAACTTCTATTTCCTTCTTGTTACTCTCAATTCCAGCCATCATCTTGTACCGCATCTATGGAAGCCTATCCATGGTCTCCAACGTTACTTTGATGTTTATATCCGGATTGCTGGTGAATGGTCCTTACTCACTGATAACTTCAGCTGTTGCTACTGATCTCGGTACCCAGGATTTGATTAAAGGAAATTCTCGTGCCTTAGCTACCGTGACTGCAATAATAGATGGTACAGGTTCTGTTGGGGCAGCTCTAGGTCCACTTTTGGCTGGGTATATCTCTACGAGAGGATGGAACAGTGTGTTCTTTATGCTCATTGTCTCTATTTTGCTGGCAATCCTGTTCTTGATCCGAGTTGCAAAATCTGAGATTAAGAGGAAACTGAGCGATCGAACTTGTTTTTGAACAGTACTGATGCACATTGATGGAGTTTATACTTGTCAGGAGGCATCTCTAATATAATAGTTTTTGTACCTCATAGCAGCAATTGTCCTCAGTAAAAGCACATTGATTTGACTTTTAGTGACTAATTATACACGTACTTGTATACTGTACCACATTTTTTTGTGATTGCTTGTATTCCCATTGAATGTACATGTTCAAATACATCAAAAGATGAAATCTTTATATCCTGGTCCATTCTCGAACTTAAGGTAGATAAAAGTTTCTGCTTTTGACCTCAGTTTGCTTTCTTCAAAAGGGACATTTTGTGGTGGTGTTGTGCCCCTCTTTTGTGGTGCGAGTACGTTAAAAAAAAAAAAGATATTGCCAATTCTGATGGCATAAAAGATGCAACTTCCCCTTTTATCTCTAGTTAATACTTCCACATCTGAAGGCTCTCAAGAAACAGAAAGTAGTGGTTTTCAACAGCTTCACCTCACTTGTGCCTATCCTGCAGTTACGAGTTCTCTTTGAGGACCATTTCTGCTAAATTGGGCTTGATGTTGCCAGGCGTGGAGCTAACATGACATCTACCCAGCCAAGATAAGATGTGAGGAGATGGACAATGAAAGAAAGACCGGCTCAAATTGCATCTAATGCTTTGATCATTCAGCTTTTTATCTTCTTTTCTATTTACTTGAAAACTTGATGAGTTTACAACAATAAAATTCAGGAAAATCACAGTTCTTCGGTTTCCTGATGAATGTATGGACACAAAATGATGAGAAAGACCAGGAGAGGTTATATATATTATTGAATGGCCGTTTCTATAGCAATCAAGACAGTGTAGAACAAACTCAAAATTATTCTTGCAGCAGACATTTCAAGTTCTGAAGTCCTTCAGCAGATATGCTGCGCCTGACTCTATCCCTCTGCACTACAACTTGTGGAGGGGGCTCCGAGTGAAAGCATACCATAACAACTGTTAAGTTGTCAGTTGCACCTCGTTTTATTGCTTCTTCCACCATTTGTTTGCAGCACACTTTAACATCATTGTGCTCTTGAAGCCTCCTCCGAACAAAATCTACTGCATTTTGACTTGAAAACACATCCCATATTCCGTCACTGCCGATAATTAAAAACTCATCTTCTTGGGTAAGTGTGATCAGCTTGAGCTCTGGTTCAGCACTTAAAGGGCCACTCTTTCCACCCTTTTCCTTCATTCCTTCCAAGTGCCAATCACCTAGTGCACGAGTAACGCCTAACCGACCATTTAAGTAACCATCATCAATGTATCCACCCAATGACTCTATTCTCATCCTTTCGTTATGGCAGCAAGGCCTATGATCTTTTGACATTTCTATACAGATACCATGCCGGGATAGTACTGCCCGACAGTCGCCAGCATTTGCCACAAGTAAAGACCTGTTGAAGACAATACTTCTCATTTATATAGATCGCAACCCATTCTAAGGCAAAATCACACGTTACACCTCAACAAGTTAATAGTTCATGGATCATTTTACAAAATATGGATGAACTCAAGCGATGCATTGAAGAGGCTTACCTTCCAAATATCATGGCAGTCAGAGCTGTGGTGCCAGATGAAATGGCATGATCAAGTGAGCATTGCTCTGCATAAGCAGCATCAGTCTCAACAAATGATCTAGTGACAACTTTTTCAAGTTCTATTGGGAAATCAGCATCCTCAAAAATGACTCTTGGTAAATGATCGCGGACAAAATGTGCTGCACCTTTTCCTTCATGACCGTCAAATACCTGTTATTCCAAGACATTACTATGTTAGATTGTCAAAATTTTATGAATATCCTCACTTTATTGATTGTTTAAGCCGATTAAACTTTCTTCTCCGTATCTAGTTGAAACACAAATGAAAAAGTGTTGTGTTCTTGGAGGAGGAAAACAGCATAGGTGATATTAGTAGCTAAACTAGCAAATCAACATGTAGGCTAAGCAACTTACACCATAGAAAGAAACTGCTTTTCCACTAAGCAAATTGCAGCCAAACTTCTTGGCCAAATCGTTGATGCAAATGTGTGTGTCCTCCATGTGAGGCCGTCCACCAATATCAGACCACTCTCCGGAACGAAGAGAAGGGATGAAATCTGTTACCAGACTCATCCTCCTGTCATTGACTGCTCTGTCCTCACAAATGCTTTCCAGCTGAATGTACCATGAAGATATCAAATGTAAATGACATCAGAAGGATAAAAAGGAGTTGAAGAAAATCATCTAATCATCAAAAGTTTTACCCATGTCTGACAAGAAAACCCCAATTAGAAACCCTTCTGTTCATTTTAATGATTTGACACAAGTTCTGCCACAAGGTTACTGTAAGAGGAGTGTAACTGACAGTTCCTATTCAGAAGCATCCAATCCTTATAAGTTGTAGTAATAAAGAGATAAGAAGGACAAACAACCAATTAGTATCTTAGTTCCTAGGATAAGATCGAAAGCTAGAACTTAAGTTCACAACAAAGAACTCTGGAGAACTGAAATACTGTTTTCTCGTTAGGCTGCAGCCAGAGACGAGGATGGATAAAAACTCTTGCGTTCAAGACCTAAGGGTGACCTTACTTTCACTCACCTACTAACTCCAGGGCTGAAAAAATGGAGAGTTGTCTGTACTCCGTATTCTAAGAGCTCCATACTTGCTTTATTCTCAGTATCAATAAAGTGATGAGGAAGGAGAGTTGTATTAGGTCAACAGTCCATTTTCAACTTATCGCTTCCTTTCAGGTTGTTTCTTTTTCTAGACGAGTAAAGGAATAGGGTAGCTAATTCTAGTTTCTCCTGCATCAAACTCCGTACAGCAAAGGCTTGTTTTATTTGCTGATGCCAAAATCTGCAGATTAAAACAAAGAAGATCGAAGAAGGAAACCTCTATCTCTCTCAATCTCAACTAAGAATATGTTTTCCATCGTCCGGAGCTTAACCGGAAAAACAGGAAAAGGAGACAAAATTGATCCAATCCCAAATAGGAGCAAGACCGACAGGTAAACGACCAGAAGTGTCACACAAGTGGACCAACCAATCAAAGGGCCAAAACATGGCAACAGTTAGAAAGAATATTTCCATACCCAATAGTAGAACATCAAGAAACAGACATCCACAATCCAATCATTGACCGAACTACCTAGGAGGAGAACAATTCATAAAACAACAGAAAGGTAACAGGGGCACAACAACATGGCAAAGACTGGTGATGAAGAAAACAGTTCGATTCTTACAGGAAATGACTTGCCAACACTGAAGCCATCACCAGAACTGATCAAGCAAGCGTCTTTTTCCAAATTCTCCATCTGGGTATGAAAGGACTCGCAATGCAAAGGCCAACCTTGCTTCTTGCTGCTATTACTATCTTTCTTAGTGTTATCAAGACTCTCCATTTCATTGCTGTCCTGCTCTGCATCTTTAACACACATGATAACAAAGTATTCGGTGATTGAAAGAAACGTACTTTTTAGTCTCTTTAACAACTTGGTGATGCTGCGTGAGGGTATCCAAAGTAAAAGAAGCGAAAATTAGAGGAAGAGAAAAATCAGAGACAGAATCGAAGAAAAAGATGGCATTGGAGAGAAGATTCTGTGGAATATGTTTAGAGGGTCTACGTTTATAGTAAGCCAAAGTTAGAAGTGATGGAGAGGAAAAGAGAATATTAGGAGGCGTTAAATTCCAGATTTTTCTGTCCAAGCGTGCCTGAAAATCAGTCAGAGTTGGTGTTTCATTTATGTTCGGTTATTATATTCATGTGATCTCTTTTCCCTTTTTAGTTACTAGTTAGCCACTTGATCTTATTCTTATGTTTCATTGTCTTGTCTGTTGAGTTACCAAATTATGCCATTTCCATTACTATTTGTGTTTTATTGAAAAGGGGTAAACAAAATTTAAATTACTAAATGGCTAATCCATTCACTTATTTAAATAATTAAGTAAAATAAAATTTTCGAAAATAATTATTTATCTATTAAATTATTTCATTTAAAATTATAACATTTTATTCAATAATATCAATTTTTGGGACTTCATATATGCAATAAAAGTTAAATAACTTCATGAAAGTTAGTAGAAAATGTATTCTTAAGTTTTTAATGCCACAAAACAGTTTTAAGTAATGTAAAATAATAAAAATATTTTAAAAATTAAGTGAAAACATGACATTTATATCTTATCTCTAAGCAATTTATTAAATTCATTGATTTGACCATATTAGCAGCCTTTGGAAAGGAGCTAGCTGTGGATTTACCACAAAACACCATATTTATGGTCATCTCTAGATAGTGTACCCTTTAAGTTGCCACATTTTGGGTGAAGAAGGTGACAAATTTAATGATGAAAACATGAAAGTTCATAATTTATACTGAAGTTTTAGCGCATTTGCCAGACATTTTTGCATCATTGTTCAGTGTATGAAATTTCAGAAGACTTATTGGTTCCAAAAAGGAGTCAAGTTTGTTAATAATTGCATCCAATACCCAAAAATGTTTGGTCAAATTTTGTCAACTTGCAATAGATCAATAGGGCTGTCTTTGCTCGGAATGTAAGCTGTCTTTTGCTAGTGACATGTTACGTCATTTAGGTGTTGTTTTTCTTTATAGTACAAATAATTGATAACTAATGACCCAACAAGACCTGAAAATGAAGTCCTGGCAACTGATTGGCCAGCGTGAATGAATCAGATAACATCTTGGAAAAATTCGATGATGAAAGAAATTTTGACTTTTAGATTTTTGTATTACCTTTCCAAAAGGAAAATGGGTCACCAACATATCTTTCTAAAAATATCATCTCCCTCACAATCACACGCTCTTAGTCTTAGCAATCAACATAGTGTAAAGCAAGGTTCTTTGCTTTTTCTGAGCTTACTACCTTTTGAATCCTATTAGCTTTTTTTTTGTCTCCTAAATCCTTTATTGCAGAGGACTATATATAACAGGAAGATGGCTATTTCCCCATCCATTGAAGACAGAAATAATCTTTATCGTCAACTAAAACTATAAATAAGCACTTTTGAGAGCAAGCCAATAGATAAACCGGTTCATTAATGATAGGCCTCTTTTCTTGAGTGGCCCTCATAAGTGAAAGCTCTCTTTACTCGTCTTGGTGGATGATGATGGAGTAATGGAACCCATTAAAAACTTTGTGATGTTTACATCATGACATAAGATTTGGCCATATTTATGGCCTATTCTGTGAAAAAGTATAGAGAGTTTCATCGTAATCTAAACTAGTTAAACAAGATATTTTCCATATACTCACCCAATAAACATTACAATCTTGGTGAACTATTTAAATACCCACATCGTATTTAACTAAATCCAAACTTGTTTTTTATCATTACTAAGTACAGATAAGGCAGATAGAGATGGTCCGTGTAATTAATCCATATTACCAAAACTCTCATTTGGAATACAGTCCATTTAATATTTAATAAGTTCATGACTTCTTGCACGAGGGTCCCGATGTATCTTTTTGTAAGATATTAGTTGGAATACCAAACTCTTGCCTTCGATCACATGAAACTAAGGCGGTAGGAGGAACCAGCGACCGACTACTGACTCCTACTCATTTCCAACTGTCGGTCCGCACGAGTTTCTTTCACTTTGCTGATCATTAATGAGATTGCTGAACAAAATCAAAACAAGTGCTTTTCCATAAAGCATACACAAATATCAAGGAAAAAGACAGCTTACAAAAGGAATCTAACGACTTGGTTAAACACACGATTTTTAAACAAAAGTTCTCATATAAGCTGTGGATGAAACCTTCACTTGCTTAAGCAAGCTCAACCCATACTGCCTTAGCAAGAAGTGGCATCCAAAACCCGACAGTGCTTGACATGGTTCAACCATTTCAGCATCTAATTAATAATTTGAGCAAAAAGAAATTTAAGCATTTGAGTAATCCATTTTGTCAAACTAAATGCTGATCAAAATTTCAAGATTTACTGTCTCTGTAAGCAGGTTTAACTAGTCTCTCATTATGGATTTAATGAAACCCTAACATAAAACTCAATGTCAAGCCTCACATCCCAGTAAATGCCTTCTTTCCACCGCCAGATGATCCCGCAGGGATCACTTTCAGCACATTGAACCGCACAGTCTTAGACAATGGCCTGCGGTTGTGACAAGAAATATAATAGAAAAAGGTTCAGAAGCATAACTCTGTTTAACAGATATGATCCATAAGATTTGAGTTACAAATTTAACCTGCACTGCCCAATAATAACATGATCTCCTTCCTTCACCCGGAAGCAGGGGGACATATGTGCAGCAATATTTGAATGCCTTTTCTCATACCTGAATCATGCAAGACAGTAAACCATTAGGAACTTTTTCAATAGTGACAGGAGCCTGGGTGTAATGAAAAACATAGATTAAAACTGAACACAGCATTTACCGTTGGTATTTCTTCACATAGTGAAGGTAATTTCTCCGAACAATAATGGTCCTCATCATCTTTGCACTATGGCAAGTTCCGGCTAAGATACGGCCTCTGATAGAAACATTACCCGTGAAGGGGCACTTCTTATCAATGTAGGTTCCTGTACAGAAACATAAGTCCAGCAATTGAATCGTAAAGTAGATATCACCTAACACGTATGCATGTTACAAGTAATTAGCCATCATTTTCAAAGCTTGAAGAAAAAAAGAAAAGGAAACAAAACAAAGTAAACATATTGTACCCAATTATCGTCATCGCAAATATCATGTTCAACACTGTATTGCCATCCCTACCTATTCCTTATCTCTGGGCAGTAACAATGAACTCCCTAATACAGAGCATACAATTAATCTAACAAATGAGTTCTCTTTTGAAGCTTAAACTCTCTGACCTAATACAGTATGATCAGTTGTGTTTATTCTCAGTAGTCCTACGCATTTCCTAGAGCCCATCTTCAAAGTAATGTATCAGGGATCTGAAAGTAAACACTGTCACTTCTAAACTGTACTTCATAACTTATTCCACATCTCATAACCATCCGATGCATCCTTGGTATAAAAACCATGAACGGGTGGGTGTTCAGGCGTGAAGAGGGGGCCAAAAGAACAACAATATAACCAAACTACTTGTGCGCCATCTAATCATAAGAGGTTAAATAGTGAGAAACAAATCTTAAGCCCAAACTCCATTCTGACAAAAAAGCAGATATTTTAACAAACGAAAACATAGATAATTCACAACTTGAGAAAAGATCGTTATGAAAAACCCTCAATGGCTTCTCTGGGAGTCTTGAAACCCAACCCAATGCTCTTCCAGTATCGATTTCCACCCTTTCCAGGTCTCTTCCCCTTCCCTGACTTCTTCGAGCTGCAAAAGCCATCAACGAAACAACCACAATTCAATGCACAAAAACTTCCTCATCAAGTAACACAAAATTAATCAAAACCCAGCAGAAAGACTCGATCTTTCTCTTTATTTTTACCAAAGAAACACTTTTGGCTGCTTCAGAAACGCCTTCTCAGTCTGTACCAAACCAAAAAAATAAAAGACACAAACTTTTAAGTTCCAAAACTAAGATATTCCAACTTTACAGCAATATACACGACAACATATGTAAAAACCTGCTCCGCCATGTTGTATCGATAGCGTTCTTTCTCACCAGAGAGCGGTGAGTGGAGATGGAAGGCTTGGCGGGTATTCTTAAACCCTAATTCTTACAACCAACTTAACTTATAAATGGACCAAATGGGCTGTTTTAAGAATAAACAGAAAAGGGCTTTCTTAGAAAAGTCAATGACATAGGCTTGAACTTCTTGCCCAAATTTGAAGCAATTTGTTCTAAGCCTGAAAGGTTGGTTTTTCTTTTAATCCTTACTTTGGTTACATATTATGTAATTTTTACCAACTTCAGCTATTAATTTTGACTGATCTTTTGGAATTGATACATTTGTCTAGTGAATTTTTGGAATTAATATTAACATATAAATTTGTTAACAATGAAGATGGTAATACATAAATCAAATAATCCTCAATTACCGATTGTAACATATTATTACTTGTAGTGAGCTCCAATAATAGAAGAAGATGAAGGAGATCTTTCCCTCTAGGATATAACATTAATTCAAATGACAATAATTGGAAGAAGTTGAGTGTGAATATCTAAAAGGCATAGGTTACTTTATTAATTATCACAATGGATTAAGATTTGGTTAAATTTATCTAGAAATGATACAAAACTTGTTTACAACCTAGGAACCTTATCCATTAAAAAAATAAAGCAATTATTCATTATCTTTCTTACAAGGTAAAACCATGCTTATCCCCAATTGGGATTTATGGATAAAACTAAACATTATGATGCATGACGCTTTAAAATTAATGTAGAAGATGTTCATATATATGAAGCCATCGTCTTCTTTTTCTTTAAGATTGGTTGAATTATCATAAGATTGTGTTGCTTAGCAACTTTTTGTTAATGATGTGGTCTATACATGAAAAGATTTCTCTCTAACTTTTGCTTTCAAATGTTGCAAAGTGAGAAATCATAACAAATGTATCCTTCTTGATAAGTTACTGCTTGCAACACTAAAAGCAATAAGAAAATGTAGTTATGTGAGTTGGGGAGATATGTTCCATATAATTTATTGCATGAAAGGTCTAAACTTTAAATTGTTGAAGATTTAAGAATTCTAATAGTATTGATCCGACCAACTTGTTGTAAGATAGATTCAATGCCTTGATTGTGTCGAATTTTCCAAATTTAAAAGGAATTTCTTCTGCAAAGCATTATTTGATAAATCAAGTCAAGATAAGTATGTAAGAATCATGTCTAGAATCTTGTCTACATAAGTATATGATACACTCTTGACCGTGAAATCCAAAAGAATAGGCTTTGGAACCTTGAAACCTTCAACTCTATCAAGGATGGTGTTATTAACAATTACTCTTAAATAAGACAGAGTATGACCAAATAGATAACTAGAGGAAAGATCAACGAAGTTTAACTTTTTAACTTGCACAATTGTTTTGGAATCCAAACCATTTTAGAATGCTACTAATCAAATTATTATAACTAAGATTTGTTGGATCTAGGGAGCCCATTTTTATATAAGATCTACATCAAAGGCCTAGTGATGAAACATACTCATGGCCCTTAACACTACACTTTAACCCAAAACCTTAAGGCATTAGGTTTATAGGTCCTTTCCACATATATGTACTTCACTACCTCCATCTCTTTCCAATGTGAGATTTTTACTCACACTTCACATTCCAACAATCTTCCCCTCAAGTGTGAACTTCCACATTGGGCTTGGATTCTCTCTTGAGTGAGAGCCTTTTTTGTTTAGCAGCTCTAGTATATGGCGTCACCAAGAGCCCTTATACTCTACTGGTATGGGCTCACCATGGCGTCACAAAGAGCACTTCTACTCTACTGGTATGGGCTCACTAGGACTCTCTTTGCTTTTCTTCATAGGGAGGCAACCATGGGATCTAACGACTATCTTCATACTTATCCCTTGTTGAACTATCGACTCTGATACCACTTGTTAAGAAATAATCAGTAAAAGAGATTTTAAAGAAAGATGAAGAACACATAATTTAACAAGGTTCAAAAACTTTGTTTCCTACGTCCCCGAGAGTGAAACGACTTTTCGTATTATTCAACTTCTGCAGTTAGGGTACATAGGTTTTTATATAAAACCCTAAAAACAACTGTACAATTACAACAAGACATGATTTAAAACCCATATCACCACATTGCTATGTCATCCATACGAACGCCCGTACGATGTCATACGGATGGCTCCTAAAATCGCCAATCCTGTATAGTATCGCAGGGGCCTTGCCTTCACACCCATAACCTATCTTGTTGTACCTCGATGATGAATCGAGAAGACACCCTCTACTCCAGCACTTGCCCCTTACCAGTATATAAGCCACATACGCAACAATCTCCACTTTTGGGAATATATGCCTCCCATGAAAATGAACACATCTCTGATTCTTCTCTCACACCATTTAGGTTGGCCGCTCCAATCATGCTTAACATATAAAAACGTTGATCAAGTTCAAGCAATGCTTGAACTTATCAACTGTAATCAGTTTCGTCAACATGTCAGTAGCATTCTCTGAAGTATGAACCTTTTCCAGTAATATCTGACCAGATACTATCAACTCCCCAATCTTATGAAACCTTATATCTATATTCTTTGTTTGTGTATGATAAAACCTGGTTCTTAGCTAAATGAATGACACTCTGACTATCACAGTATACCTAAACTCCACCTTGTTCAGTATCCAGTTCCTTCACAAAACTAGTGACCCATAAAGCTTCTTTAGCTTCCTCGACTCATGCCATATACTTTGCCTCGGTTGTTGATAAAGCCATGATAGACTATATTGTAGACTTCAAATAGGCAATAGTAAACACATACCCTGTAGTAGACCTTCTATTATCCAAGTCACCTGTATAATCTGAATCTACATGTCCCATAATTGACAAATCACCACGCTCACTTCCAAACACAGTGTCATAATCAACGGTACCTCTCAAGTACCTGAAAATCTGCTTGACTATTTCCCAATGTTGTCTGCCAGGCTTCGCCATGAACTTGCTAACCTGACTCATAGCTTGTGCCAAATTTGGTCTTGTGCAAACTATTGTATACATCAAGCATCCTACAGGACTTGCATAGGGAACTCTCGACATGTCATCAACCTCGCCGTCTATTTTAAAACACTATTCTTGAGACAATCTGAAGTGATTCACCAATGGAGTACTCACAGGCTTGCAACTGTTCATCTCGAATCTATCTAACACCTTCTCAACATAACTACGTTAAGACAACCACAGCTTTCTAAACCTTCTATCCTTGCAAATCTCCATTCCAAGAATCTCTTAGCTGGACGTAAGTCCTTTATATCAAACTCTTGCCCCAACAAAGCCTTCAAGTCCATCACATCATGAATATCCTTTGCAACAATTAACCTATCATCCACATACAGTAATAGAAAATAAACAAATTACTATCAAGGCTCTTGACACACACACAACAATCATACTCACATCGCCTGTATCCAAGCTTGATAATGTAAGAGTCAAATAGCTATACCATTGTCGTGGAGACTGTTTCAACCCATATAGCAGTTTCTTCAATCTACAAACCAAGTGTTCCTATCCAGGTTGACTGAACCCATTTGGTTGTACCATGTAAATTTCTTCCTCCAGATTACCGTGAAGAATCATTGTCATCACATCCATTTGTTCTAAGTGCATATCCCAATTGGCTACCAATGCCAATATTGCCTAATAGATGTGTGTCTAACCACGGGATAAAATATCTCTTCATAACCTATCCCTTTCAACTGCGAGTACCTTGTTGCTACCAACTGAGCCTTGAATCTCTCCCCCACTTTTTCTGATATTGTGGGCTTCTTCTTGTACACCCACGTACACTCTATAGTTCTCTTCCTTTTAGGAAGCTCCAACCAACTCCCAAGTTTGGTTCTTATAGAGTGACTCCATCTCCTCCGCCATAGCACCCATCCAACCACTTTTCTCTTGACTGTTCACAGCCTCCTAAAAAGAAACCGGGTCTCCACTACTAACAGTGAGTGCATATGAAACCAAAATTTCAAAGTCATATCTTACAAAGAGTCTGATGGTGCGTTTGGGTTAACCAATGGCTATAGTCCACTGCTGTCCTCTAGGTTTACTAGAACCGTCAGCTCTCGTAATAGAACTCTCTACCATATCACCATCTGATATGTTCCATTGTAACTCCACCTTCACTAGCCTTGAACTAGTGTTGCTTTCTCC
Source organism: Erythroxylum cataractarum (assembly GCA_024703695.1). NCBI lineage: Eukaryota > Viridiplantae > Streptophyta > Magnoliopsida > Malpighiales > Erythroxylaceae > Erythroxylum > Erythroxylum cataractarum. The sequence continues at coordinate 66,021,739 of JANJEY010000007.1, forward strand.
TATTTTTGGACCAACTTCTTCATGAATCTTTTATACGATGGACTTCTCATGTTAGACCCTGAACTTTTCTTAGATTTTAGAATTTTTAAATGAAATTAAATGAGGAATTGGTAGTGATTTATTCAAGTGCAAAGAAAAAGAAAATTTCATAAAATGGAATGATATACAAGATTGGGTAGTGAATGTAGTAAGTTGTGTTCAATGTTTTATATGGGTAATGTTAATTGGAACAATTGTAATGATATTTTGAGATTAATGCATGAAATGGGTGTTTTGTGTATGTATGTGTTGCGGGTGTTATTAAGCTTTAATGGAAGTTGATGAATGGTGAAAAAAATTGATTTGGATTTTTGATGACTTTGAGATTTTTGAGTAAACTTGTATGTGTAAGGGTACTATGACATTTATAGTGAATGAGTTGATTTGAATGGAATTGAAAAGCAAGAAATGAATAGTGAAAGTGTTAGATTTTGGAGAATCAAAAGTCTGAAATATTTGGGATGAATAATAGCGGAGAGACTTTTGATCTGAAACTTTTGTGAATTTTTCTGGGTTGATTTAGGTAGATTTTGATAAAATAGTCTTCATGAAAGTTGTAGCTTTTCTTGATAGCTTTCTATCGCTATAAAATATGACATTTTTTAATATCAGGGTTGAAAGTTATGATCTTTTAAAATTTTAGGATGTTGTTTAGGGTGAACGTTAGGGATAGTAAATTTGAGTGGATTTTTTATCCTCATAAAGGTAGAATTTGCTTTTAAGTTCTTCATGAAAGTTATAGATTATCTTTTTATCTTTCCATTGATATAAAGCATGAAATTTTTGGACAATAGAATAGAAAGTTATGATTTTTAGAAGTTGTATTACTGTTTAGGATAACATTTAGCGGACAGTCACTTTGAAGTGAAATTTGACCCCTATAGAGGTAGAATTTGTCTTCGAGTCCTCTTGAAAGTTGTAGAGCTTCCTTTTAACTTTCCATTGATATCAAATTTGTAAAATTTAAAGTTCTGAATCAAAAATTATAGAGTTTAGAAGTTAAGTAGTCAGAGGACGCTCATGAGGGCGACCTGGTCTCGAAGGCGACTCCCTCGCGAGCGCAACCTGACCCTCTTTCATTCTTTTGCTTCTAACTTTTCCGTCCGACCTCCGATTGACCTGATTTTTAAATCGTTGAATTCCTAAGACATTCCTCTACCACTCTATAAAAATTTGTAGGTTTTTATATTAATTTGAAAAAGATGGATTGAATCAAAATGCGGGGATCGGTTAAAAGAGTATGAGTGAGATATTTTTCTGAACATTCTTCAGTATTTTGGTGATATCTTGATCTGTGGAGATCCAATTGGGTTGATTCTTATTGAAAAACAAACTAGAGACATGGAGCTACAAGTTATCTGAAGGACTCGAATTTCAATTCAGTCCTTAAGATTTTCAATTTCTGAATTGAAGTTGGGTATAGTGTACAGTCTCGATTTAGTAACAGTCCAAAAGTATTTTGGTCATAACTTTTGCTCTAGTCATCCAAATGAGATGATTCTTAATTTAGATTAAACTATAGAGATAAGGCTACAAATTGTCTAATGAAGTTGAGTTTTAATTCAGTCTATAAGAGTATCAATTTTTGGATGGAATTCAAGCGCATGAAGATGTTTTAGTATAAGAACAATCCAAAAATATTTGGGGTATAATCTTTGGACTATTGAATCAAATTGAATGATTTTTTATGTCTTTGAAAAATTGAGACAATGAGGAACATTTCTTTAGAAGGAAGTGTTAGCAAATTCCTTCAATTTAATGATTAGAAAAATGTCTTAAGTTAAGCATGATTTAATAAATTTTGAGGCTTTATTATATTATATGATTTTAAGGAATTAATTAGCATGTTAATGTAAGTAAGATCATAGGAAATAGATTAAATTGAATTAAAGTAGTAAGAATGCATGAGGGGTAAAAGTGGAAGGTCACTTAAGCCATTTAAGTTACAAGGCTTATATGAAAGGGTAAATTGGACTTTGCTCATTCATTAATGGCATTTTTGTAAATAGAAGTGTAGGTTGGCTTTTAAGGAAGGAGAAGCACGAAATTGGGAAGAAAAGAACAAAAGAAAAGAAAGAAGAGAAGAGTGTGTTCGGTGGTGGAAGGAGAGAAAGAAAAAAGAAAAGAAAAGTTAGGTTTTGATTTTTTTAAGCTTTCAAGAGGGATTTTGAGGTTGCTCAATAAGGGAAAAAGAAAGAGGATGATGAGAGCTTCCATTCAAGTCAAGAAACCCGTCATTTGGTGAAGGATTTAAGGTAAGTTGGATTTTAAGATTTTGGAATTGTGAAAGTTTCTTGGTTTAGATAGCTTAAGAAACCTATGAGTTTAAGTTTTCTAAGATCAATTTTGTAATTATGTGTTATGATTTGTCCAATTTTGGATTCCTATTTGATTTGGGGTTTTGCCTTGGATAAAGGAAATTAAGAGAGGAAAAAAGGAGCAAGAGTAGCTCGTCTTTATGGTTTTCCAACGTCTTTAAAAGTATGCATTTTTGGATGTCGGAGTTAAAAGTTTTAACCGTAAGCTTTTTGATTTTCTTTTGTTTTCGCCCACGCTTTATGATTTCAAGATCTGTTTTTCGAAAAATTTTGTACATACGCTTTTCGATTCTGAATGGTTGGGTTCTGAAATCGGGTCCCAATGTTTGTAGTATCAGAGCGCCAAAATTGAGATCTTACATGGACATTTTCGTATTATGTGTCAGGGTGTATGCATTGTGAACATGTCATGGTAGGCATTAGCGATTGATCCTTAGTCCTTAGGCTAAGTCGCATGTGTATAAGTCACATGCATGAGAAATTGGTAAGAGTTTGAATGGATAGAATTGAATTAGTGAGAATGTGATAATGATGTGAATGTATTTTCATAAATTATTTGAAGAACCAAAGTGGTTATTTGATTAAGGTGAAGAGTTATGATCGATCATAAGAATGCAGTTGAATTGATTTCAAATATACATATGTGAGATGCAATAAAGGATACTTGAAACATGAGATGAATGATAGAACTATATATATAGAAGTTCAAAAGGTTGAATTGAATGGTATTGGTCCATATTAAGGTTATTAAGAATTGGGCCATTGACTTGTGTAAATATGTTAAGAAATATTGATATGATATGATAGTGGAGTTATTGACACAAGAAGTGAAAAATTGTGAGTAAGTTGAGATATATATATATATAATGAGGAATTAGTTAAGAAAGTGATTGATTAAATAAGTGACTGAAAAAAAAAACCAAGTGAGTCTATTAACTAGGGTCTTTTGGAAGAAATTATTTGCGAGAATAAGTTACTTGGGAGATGAAGGCAAACATAAGACAACATCACCTTCACTTGTTTGATTACTCAGGTATGAATTTTGAGGACGAAATTCTTTTAAGAGGGGGAGAATTGTTAGACCCCGAACTTTTCTTG
>JANJEY010000007.1:66090313-66114790 GCA_024703695.1 Erythroxylum cataractarum
CCATTTACCAAATAATAAAACCTACTTTAAAGGTATGTTATTTCATTTACCAAATAATAAAACGTACTTTAAAGCTGGAGTTTTACCTGTAGATGGAGAACTAGTTGGGCCCTCAATGATGAGGTGCGCCCGCTTAGCCTACCTGTGGGGTGGTGCGTCAGTTGGGCCCTCAATGATGAGGTGCGCCCGCTTAGCCTACCTGTGGGGTGGTGCGCCAGTTGGGCCCTTAGAGAGATGTGCCTACTTGGCCCGCCTACGGGGTTTCCTCGAATCCAAAAAAAAAAAAGACTTACCACGTATTTCAGAAACCTTACCTATTAATACACTTAAGTCAAAATTAACACAACAAATGAAGATTAATAAAATGTCGCCGTTTAATCACATAATTAAAACGACGTTATTGTTTAATTGATCTAAATCAGATTACATAGTCCTAACGTCCTTAAACTTTAATTTCAGTTTTTTCCTTAATTTTCAATTTATTCTCTGGACGCCCTCATCCTTCTATTTTCAAATTATACAGCCTCGATGCCGTCACATTAAGAACATAAAAATAACGAACTAAAAACAAAAAACTTATTGATACAGGACGCTGTAATGCGAAAATAATTTAAGGCGTCAAAAGAGTAAACGAAAAATAAATGGTTAAAAGCATTGTAAGAATAGCATATAGTGTTGGGCTATAATTAAAAAAAAAAGAATTAAAAAAATTAAAAGTTTAAACATTTTATTGTTATTTTTTAAAATTCGGACTATATTTGAAAAATTAAAGAAAGTTTTAAATTTTTGTAGTAATTAACCCGATAAATAATTTTTAACTTACTTATCTTCTCTAACTATTAAAAAGAGATTTTTTTAATTAAATTAGGGGATTGAAGAAAGGTATTACTCAAGAGCATTTTATATGTTACTCTTCAGCAATTCATGTCACGAGGGAATGAAGACAAATATTACTTGCAAGGAAATAAATACGGATTAAGATGAATAACAGACAATATTGTCTTCGATGGATTCCTAGTTCCAAGGTTACATAAAGAAATAGATATAACAAATAGAACAGAACTTTCTGAGTTCATTCCAATGTCCTTGGAAGTCAAAACATCATTACAAACATGTTTTTCTTATCAATCCCATCTCTTCGAACACCTTGTTCTTAACACTCAACCTTCCAACCACGAAGTAGAAAACAAACGAAAAAAAATTGTATATTTCTTTACATTGAATATGTCACGCTATGTACTATACAGAAAAAATATATATCTAAACGCTGTTTCTCCTAAGATGGCGTGTAACACAACCAAGCTGTAGTTTAGGCTGTGACGAAAGCGCCCCACAGATTCCTGAAACTAAACCAATTTAAGGGACATTTTAGATTCTTATTTTTGGTTGTGTTCATGGAGAGATGATCCAAAGGATCATGCTTTTCCCATATGCTAAGGTTGCCAGATTGCATTGAAATCTGAAAGAATTATTTGGTAAAATATTTTCTCAAGAAAATTTGCTTTGTCGCATTGTTTTAGATTCTGGTAATGAACATTGAATGGTGATGATTGAGACTTACCACTCTGCTTCCATCTCAGAAAACACCACTCAAGAAGCCCCTAAAATGGGGAAAGAAAAAAAAAAGAAAACGAAACAGATGAATCAATAAACAATGTCTAAAAAGAGATGGTTGATTATGAAATCTGGGGATGTCACTGACCAAAATCCCGACCCTTTCTTCGATTGATCTCTGGAGGTGAAAATAACCATATATAATCAGTTATATCATCTCAGAAGAAGGAAAATGAGAGATTTTGGAAACTTCAGAACAGCTAGCATGCAATTACTGAATATGAGAATACCTTGTTCTCCCCAGGAAGGCATCATTTATATCATCAGAAGTTGGCTTCTCCTCAAATGTTGAAAGTATTTGGTACTCTTCAACCCCTAATGATTTGTCCACTCTTTTATACAATTCATAATTGGAAGGATAAGACATCCTGAAACAATCAAATGGTGATTGCTATCATGTGTTCTGGAAATTTACTTATCTGAAAAGACTATAAAATGGCGAAGACACCAATTTCTCCGTTAGTTTTTTTAATTCAATCCTAGCTTTACTCCATTGAACTCTGAAATGGACTATAAGTAAATCCAGTTTCAGTATCGACTCTCTACAGTTGAATATGCAAAAAATTGCAAAAGAAGCAATCTATGAATGCTAAGTCACTGTTTGGAAGGACCAAGATCACGTTTTATCAGGACTTGTAAGCTCAATCAGTAATGGAAGTTGTACCTTAAAGCTCCCATTATAGGATACTGAGTTCCAGCATAATAGAGAAGTCGAAAGAAATAGCAATTTTCAAATGAAGCAGCAAACTCCAGTCTCTTTTCTCTGCCCATTGTCTAAAGAGCACAGATTAGTGAACAAGCAATGTATTACTACTAATTACCGAGCTTTCTCCTAGTGTACTCACTTGCATGATACCACTTGAACTGGGTAAATCCTGAACCAAGAGAGATTAAGAAAAGCTGAATCAGGCCTTTTGATAAGTGCAAAGTTCTGATTCCAACAGTTCAAGAATACACCTAAATGCAACTGGATACAAAACAGCCTATGAATATTCTGAGGACGTTAGTAACAACAAACATTTCAGAAATTTTCGTTTGCATGGAAATTGAAAGTATGTTTTCTCAGGAAAGAATCTTGTAATCAGGTGTTAAAATTCTCACCATTACAAATGCTGGCATATCAGGAGTGCAAGTTTATAATTTTAATATAGCAATCATCTTATAGTGAAAATTCAGCTAATCACGTGATTAGGATCCAAACCTTGAGCCTTGGGTTGATAAGAATAACTGGCCGGCTTCCAGCTGCATCGGTCATAGCTTTTAGGTCCTGTAGATTAGATCTTAAGGTCAAAACATAAATATAAGAGTGCTACATCTCCTGAAATTTTATCAACAAAAAGCATTAGAAAAGATTTATTCTCCATTTTCTTACATCCATGATACAATTCCCCACAGCATTTTGAGGAGCCACTAAGATGAACATGTCATCTTCTTCTTCAACCTCTTGTGCACCTGAATTTAGTTCCAAAAAAGAAAAGTGTCTTGAGAAAAACTAAGGTCAAATGACTCCATAAAAGCCTAGTGAAACATAAGGAGTAAGCTATTAATAATTCGATCAACTGTGTATTAACTTTCACAGAGAAACTAGATCAAGGTAAATGGGAGTATATTGACAATAATGATCATTTTAAATTCAATTTCTTACCTACAGAACCAATTTTAACAAAGGTTCCCAAAGCACCATAATCACCCCAATCCATGAACTCCAAGATCTTTCGACTACCAGCAAGCTGTAGTGGCATTCCAGCTAGTGCACCAACACCCATAGAGCCTTGAACGCAAACCTGAAAGACAACAGCTTAATAACCTCCAAAAGACAACTAAGATTACAGTATCATGACGTTACCTTCACACGTTTCCCATCATCAGCAAATGAAAGAGCAACTTCTCGAACGAGTTCCATCAAGGTACCTATTCGATAAACATCCTGTGGATCATAAGACATGGTCAATACCAAACAAATTAACAGGATGTGTAAGAGATATTTCCTTTACCATTTCTGGATTCAGCTCTGGAATGTTGATCTCGACCTGTCAAATTTGGTAAAGATTCAGACAAAAACTAATGTCTGTAAACATAAACAGAAACATAATGATATCTCTGTAACCATAAACTGACACATACGCATACACATACACACACTTCATACATACCCTCATTCAGTATCATAAATAAAAATTTAATGGTGTCTGAACCACAAAATATAGAAGTTAGTATGTCTTCCAATCACACATCTCTGAGTTACTAAAAGGTATAGGAAAAGCAATATGAAGTTGTAATGCCGCATAGTGAATGACTCCACAGTAGTACCAAACAATTGGAGAAAGAAAGAAAAGTGGCTTCTAGGACTAAGAACACATATCACTACTTGGTTAATGACACTCTTTTATCGAAGCTTCGTAACCGCCAATTTTACCTTCAATCTTGTTCTACCATCATTAACAGCATTTACTGTGGCTTGCAACACATCATTGTAGAAATAATTCCTAATTTCTCTGGAATGAGGAATATTATTCAATCTAGTAGGAATTCCTCTCCATTTGTTCTGAAAAGAACTAAACAGATGTAAGAAAGATGGAAACAGATTTCTTTTCTTGCAGGTTTTTATCAAAGAGACAGAAATTTGAGTAAGCAGAAGGCAAAAGTCCATTTGCAGTGCACAGGTTTCTGGTGTACCCGATTGACTGATGTTTGACTAGAATGGTTTCCATCTTGTAATGCTAATTTTTCTGCAACAGACAATAGAAAAAGGTTTGTCATGGAATTTGAAGCTTACTCATCGTGACTGCGTGAGTTTATGGCTGATTCCCATTTTCATATAACAATCATCAAATTGTTAAAAGTATGTGCAGGAGGACAATAAGTCTGAAACAAGTAGTCTCGACAGAACTTTTCTGCTCAGTCTTAATAACATGTGAAAGGCGAACCTATAGAAGCTTACCATGCTTGATTGGTTTTACTTTATCCTTCTGCACTTGAGACAGAAATGAATCAATTTCGTCGAAAACTACTTCTTTCTGGCGGTTACCATCAATCTGCACTTCGATAATTAAACCAGAAATATCACCAACTTAGAGAAAATTCACGCCATATATGAATTATATGAATTGAAAGAACAAGAAGGAAATTTCTATTACCTTCTTCATCATATTTGAGTAAGTAGATAAGATTGCTTCAGCATTTTGTTTGTATATTTCAAGACGTGACTTCACCTGCCTCCAATCAGACTAACTATATTTTAGTACCTGAAAACTCAAACCATTTATCAAATAATGCCAGGAATCATAAAATTTGTCTTCAAGTAATACTTCCACCTAATGGCCTCAATAGAAGCCAAGAGTAGGAACAGAAAAATCGAGCCAGTTATGACAAGTCTAGTGTGCTGCAGTTTTTATTCATAAAATGGTACACAGACTGTCGTCATACTTTTTCCTCGGTATCGTCAGGACGGGTGATAAGCCTTGCTTTGATTTCTTCAGTCTCTGGAGGGAAATTTTTTATGTGGTAAATTTTCCCTGTCACAGGATCTAGCCTTCTGCCAGTGCATCTGTCAATCAGGATTTCATCAGGAACCTGGGCAGTAAAGATTTATCTGATGAATAACTTCTTCTGGACTGAAGCTACATCAACATAGTGAAAATGCTGCAACTGCTTCAGTTGAACTTGTAGATGCATGTGGCAAATGGAACCAGCTCTTCAAGACGTGACAAGAAGGGCTATAGAACCATGATTAGTCAAAATCCAACACAAGAAACATCATGCGTTTACCCTTTACTTTATATATAGAAATTAGAATACATTTGTAATCACATAAATTCTGTTTTTAGTAAGATTAGCCATAGGTTGAATTATTCAACCTTCGGGTCTCAGACCCAAGCTCGAAGCTGAAATAATTTTTCAAGTCCAATTTTGATCTAGAGCCTAACTAAGCTTAAATATTCAAGTCCAAGCTCTAATCAGAGTCCAGTTAAAATTGACTTGGTTTGTTGATTTTGAGCCAGTTAGACTAGAATCCAGCCTAATTTTTAGATTGAAGACAAAGTTTGTCAAACCTGAACCCTAGTCCGATTCTGCTCAAACCGGGCATGGTCTAGGCTAATTTGTCATCCACAGGCAAGAATAGTTAAGACATTAGATAAAATAATAAATCATCAAGTACAAGTAAAGGTAGGATCAGTTTGATTCAGATTTCACTTACATCTAGTACTAAATAAATGTCTGGTCTAATCTTCAACTTTTCTAGACTCTCGGCCTGTGCAAAACTCCTTGGATACCCATCAAGAAGCCAGCCTTTTTCCTTTGCATCTTCACGCGATAATCGAGTTGTCACCATCTAAAAACAAAACCATTCATAGCTGAAGTATTTAGCAAGATAATGGGAAACAACATACAAGATCATTGAGTTTCTGTATTACTGCATTCACGATTTCATCAGGAACCAGACGTCCAGCAGCCATGTACTCCTTGGCCTTTTTTCCAATATCAGTCTCAGCAGATACCTCAGCTCTCAGAAGGTCGCCAGTTGATATGTGCACTAATCCGAACTGTTATTGAAGATAAAAATAATTGAAAACGAGGAGTTCAACCTCAGTTTCGCTAGATAAATGTCACCCTTCACTCATAAGCTAACGGTAATATCGATTCTTCCCCATTCCATGACAGACTGAATTTCTTGATTCTGAATGGCTTACTTTTGTGTAGACTAAGCTCTACACAGTAGATCATTAATGGCGTCATAAAAGTGGCATTCTCCTCCATTTTTAGTCCACAAGCTTATATAACAATCAGAAGAAAACAAAAACAAGACTAACCAGTATGAGATTACCTTCTTAGCAATTAGTTCACATTGGGTGCCTTTGCCAGAAGCCGGTGCACCAGATATCATCACCTTCAAGGGGTCACTCGTTGAACAATTAACTCCCAGTCTCTGCTCGCAAGAAAAAAAGTATTACAATGTAAAAAAAGAATGATATTTATATGTCATGAACTTCTAAAGAACAAACTGAAAGCAAAACCAGACCTTGGTTTTGGATCTTATCCTCAAGTGGGTCTTCCTGATGGGATAAGACGAGACGAGACGTCCATAAGAATGAAAAGATAGTTGGAAAGAAAGAAATGGAGAAGATGAGATAGAAGGGTGAGCACCGAAAGTGGAAATGGAGGAGATAGAGAGAGCAGAAGAGACATTCGTGGACTTGGAAGATGAAACTGAAGTGGGCAACATGGTGTGTCCCCTGTTGCCACAGAGAGGAGATTTCAGAGTTTCAAGCTTTGTGTGAAGAGAAGAGGTTTAGCTTGTGGTGAACTGGCGATGGAGCTCAGCTAATAACAGATTAATGGACACCACAAATTTTCTCTTTTTTGTTTTTTTCCTTCTTAATGCTCGAGTATGCATAATTTGTATGACAAATTTATTTGGACACCTCAACCTCTCAAACATGATCGTCGGGGTTTAACTGTTTTGGTACTATTTCACTTCATTACAACTCAGTTTCTGGGATAAGAACTAGTAAAAATCTAACTGAAAAGAACTGGAAACCTTGATTGGTTGATGAGTTCAACGATATTTTTTCTTCCTACATTTGTACCTCCGTAGAATTTTGATTTTAACGGAGTACTTCGTTACAGGATGTTATTTTTATTTGACAAGACTGGTTGGATAGTTAGAATTTCTAACATTGCAGGATTTTAACGTTTTCAGAAACTTCAGTTGCATGTTTCAACGTAGAAATCCAACAACAGTCCCAACAACTATGAAACTCAAGCACGTCATTCTATAAACCCATCATCATATCTAATAAAGAATAATTCAAAACTGGTCACGAATTATTGTTATTACATTTTGTAAGCTTCCTCGTACAGTAAAGTCGATGATGTTCAAACATTAAAACAGGTAATCTACTGTGAAGGGTTGCATATGTTTCATCCCAAGTGTCAATTATCATCTTCGAGAAACCAAATTCCGAGAAAGAAGTCTTCAGTCCAGCTTCACTGATGAAAACAGGAAATGCACAAACCAGAACGACGACAGAAAACCAATGGTGCCCGTTGCGAGCATAATTCCGAGAACCATCAGAAGAGAATATCCAAGGTAAAGAGTTGCAGAGACTGGTCCACTCAAACTCTTCAGATCAAATATGAGATAGTTTACGGAGTACAAGAAAATGTAGATGGCAACTGAACCAGATGCAAAGAATGACTTCCACCACCATTTCCAGTCCTCCACGCAGAGATGCATATAGGTCAGAACCAGAGAAACTTCAGCGCAAACCACCACAAGAAGGATCATGACAATCAAGAGAAAACCAAAAACGTAGTAAACACGGCCCATCCAGATACTGGACATGATGAAGAACAGTTCAATGAAAAGTGTACCAAAGGGTAAAGTTCCTGCACCAAGAACTAATAGCCAAGATGGGTACTTTTGGGCAGGGATTTCCCGAGGAATCTGGTTTGTCCGAACAGGGTATTCAATATGAGGAGCCTTAGCCCCAAAGTATCCCCCAATTAAAGTAAGGGGAACCGAGATGCAGAACCAGAGGAGGATCAGAATAACAAACAACGAGAATGGAATGGCTCCGGTGCTCTGGCTACCCCACAATAAGAAATTCAACGTTGTAAGGATTAAAAACGCGATACCAGGGAAAAAGCAAGCAGCCCTCCAGGCAACTGAAACCCAACCTTTGTGATCGCCACAGCCAATTGTCCTCCAGAGGCGGACAGCCACATAACCAGCTGCAATACCAAGGACCATGTAGAAAATCAGCATACCTGTAAGAAGGGTCCCACGAGAAGCCGGTGACATGAATCCAAGAGCAGCAAAGAGTATCGTGACAACTGCCATGCCAAGAATCTGAACCCCATCTCCAACCATAACACACAAAAGGGATGCATTGGTTGGGGCACGGAAAACATCACCAACAACAAGCTTCCACCCAGATAGCTCCTCATTCATCTGTGCTTGAGCTTCCTTGTCAAGCTCCTCATAACGAGTCAGATCCCGCCTAACAGTCCTCAAGAAGATGACGAGAACAATACCAGCAAGGAAAGTGATAACCATCAGAGAATTCATGATTGAAAACCAATGGACTTTTGATCCCTCCATCTTTAAATACGCATCCCATCTAGATGGCCACTTGATATCACTCTCCTCAAACGTAACCTCATAGGTAAAAACAATTGGCTCCTTCTCCTTAATTGCCATTGTCACAGTGGTAGGATCACACTTGATCTGAGATGGATATTTACCATACATTTTCAAGTCCTTCACTGACTTGATATTATGCGAGATGCTACAAGGAACCACCTCAAAGCCCACAACCATGTAACCAGGAACATCAGATCCCCTATTTCCAGTGGTGGGAATCACCTCAGCTGCATCTCCTGTACCCATCACCTGGGCCATATTGGCCTCTTCATACTTGTGAACTAGAACTGTAAACTTCAGGTGGTTGAACACATAATATGCATCCTGAACCTTTATTCCAACAGGATAACCCGTCCACCTCAAAAAGAAACCCTCTTTCTTGGTATACCTTATAGCAGGCAAATTATCAAGAATCAAATTCACCTGATACATCTCATCAATCCTCTTCTTCAAAAGCTTGAAGTCATCACTCGACAACGGCTCAGACTGACACAGAAAAATATCACTCTCATTTGTATACATCTTAAACCTATATGGAGAGTTCTCAATCCTGTCTCCCATAAGAAGCTCACCAAGATTTTCAGCACTATCCTTCACTCCCTCTTGTGGCTTGCAAAAGGGAAGACTATAATAGCTAAAGGGCATCTCAGTATCAATGGAAGTGATCGAATTCACTTTCACCGACAAAACGTCACCCACAGCGTGCTTGTGGGGGTAGCTACCAGGAAGGTAAAACCCATATCCGCATCGAAAAACCAAGCAAAACGCTATGAACAAGATCATAAAACGAGTAAAAGACTCCATCTTTGAAGAGTTTCCCGACGGATTAGAGTCAGATCTGGGAGACCCAGATCGTAAAACTAACGAAAAGCAAGGATTTAACGATAAATCAATAGCCCACAAAGAATTTCCAAAAGAAAAATGGAAAGAACTGACCTTCTATGCCAAAATGAGCGGAAAAAGAGATGCAAACACACAAAGTAGTGTCTCTATACGTATAAGAATACCTCACCAAAATAGAGAGATCTACAAGCTTATCTCAGGATTGAGAGAGAGAGAGAGAGACCCAAAAACAAAAACTGCACTATAACGATATTTATATGACATTTGGTCTCCTGGGAAGGAGAGCACCGACGAACCGCCTTGCTTATTTGAAGTGTATTCACAACAATGCCCTCGGCCCCTCTCTTCTGTTTAATCTATTTCATTTATGACGAACGATCGTCCACTTGTCAATAAGATTTTCTATTTCTAAATTCTTGTTAAAATTTGATTTTTCTTTCTAATTTTGTTTTTATTCATTATATTATAATATTTACGATTATAGATTTTGGTAATTGAAATAACGAGATATTATTAATATTTGAGATCAATTCTATTCAAATTATTTTATTTTTAATTATTTAATTAATTTTTAATAGTCATTAGACAATCATTTGTAATTATATTTGATTATTTAAATTTTAAATACTATTTATGCAGATTGCATTTTCTTTTTTTTGTTTTATATAATTATATGGAGTTAGATGCCTCGTTTAACATGACTCGATCATTTGTCTAGGTTACTATAAATCTTTGGACTTGCAATTTTCTTTCATCATATAAACCAAAACTTGAAGAATTTTACTTACCACGCCTTTGAATTTTCCTATAAAGATTAATATCCACGTGATTACTTATTCCTCTTCTTGTCATTCTTGATTGTATTTATTCATATCTACAATACCTTAATCCATAGTCCACAATTATTATATAAAAATGTCCTTTAGAAATCCCAGAAAATAGTAAAAAAAAAACAAGAATATCTCGAGAGAGACAGTGCACTGACAAGCATACACATAACAGAGCCTTTTAAGATTGTTTCTATATTTATTTCCTACTTGTCCAGTTGTTGTAACTTGCATTTGACTCTACTTGATGGCTTATACCATATTGTCTAAAATAAGCTAAGCCACACATGGTATGCAGTAGAAAGAAGATAACAAACTTCCCACGTTTTAAGTTTCTTGTTCAACAACCAAAGTTCATCTTTTTAATACACACAAGAAAATAAACCGTCCAAGCTTCCCTCATGCCTGGTGATTTCTTTATAGGTAACAGAAGCAACTTTGCTTGGTATCATGACTTGCTAACCATAACTCCCTTAAGATGAGATCTGTTTGAATCTTGAAATATTGAAAAGTACATTGCACATACGGTGCGTGGGACAGCTTAACAAAAACCAAGAGCAATAAAAGTATTGACTGGTGAGTGAACCACAGGTTTAACACATTTTGTCAACTTTCTTTGTCACATGGGTAACATGAGGCTTCCACTTTACAACTTCCACAAGTCTTGATGCTCAATCTATTTACTAGTACTAAAGATGACAAAACAGACTGCGTTTTCCAAGTTTAATTGCTTCTGTTAATCCACAACTTGATTGCAGAAGCAGCTGTCTTTCCCAGTCTCTATGTAAACTGGATTTCTAAAACATGGTAGGAAGACAACTTGTCAAACATTCAACAGCGTCTATACTGGAAAATGCCTCAAGGTAGAGATAAGTATGAGGTCCAATGTCAATTCCATCTAGTTAGCACCCAACATTACATTTCTGAAAACAGTGTCAACGTCAAGAGCAACTCTGGCATATAACCATCCAATGACATTTCCAGGAATTCATTATTAAGAAAGGAAAGGGCTATCAGTGCCACAAACCATCAGAAATACATAAAACATGTATTGAGCATATTGATGCCTGTGAAAGTGTCCAAACTAAATACGAATTGTTAACCTGAAGTGTCTAAACTAAATACAAATTGTTAACCTAAAGGCATGAGAGGAAGTTGTTCTCGTCTTTTATAAGTTTAACTAACCCTTGGCACCCAATCCTCTAGATTTTGGAAGTCTAACAGCGGCTAAAGGATTGACAATACCTTGGGAATCTTTTCCCAAGCCCATGCCTTCAACAAAGCCCATCTTTGCCATCATTTTTGATCCAAATCCTTTAGTGTGCTTCTCAAAGGCTCCAATGCTTTGGGGTCTTGCATGCTTTCCATATCTGGAAATGCTCTGAGAATTGCTGATTGTGGATTCATTACCAGCGCTGGAAAGTTCAACACCTAACCCTAGTGATTTTGGACGTTGGACCACTTCGATGGGCTCTGCAATACCTCGACGATCCTTTCCCAAGCCTTCACCTTCTACATAACCCATTTTCGCCATCATCTTGGACCCAAATCCCCTAGTGTGCACCTCAAATGCTCCAACCTTTGATGAGGTTACTGCAGGCTTAGCTTCACAAGTTTCATTAGTCTCCTTCAAGTCGACCTCTGTGATCTCCTCGATTTCAGATTGTATCATTCCGCTTGCAATGAATGCAACTGGCTGATTGGCAAATGAACTCTTTTTCACTCCCTGTTTTCTGGAGGCAGCATTATTCTGACGGGAAGCTGAGTTCTTTCCTGAGTTGGCCTGGACTTGATGTTCCACTTGGTTGAAGCCTCTTCCTTTTGCAATTTTCTTCATCCTATTTCTGTCTCCAGTTCCTGAATTTTTCAGTAAGCCTTCACTGACAGCAAAATCAGTATCATCATCGTCAACTCCTATCAACTGAAATCCAAAATGACAGATAAGTTTTATGTTAAATGCAGCAGTTAATGGTGATTGTCCTAGTAAACAACAAAACTGAGCATGCAATGTACAAATTGGAGGTGATGGATGTAAAAGAATAACCTTCTCTAGACGCAGTTTATCACTTGCAGATGGCATGCATGTGTGTTGAGTTCGAGTAACTGTAACAAATCTGGGAGTCGAGAAGAAAATTGCAAGTCATATTTGGCAATAAGAACACTATCACAATGAGTGTAATCTTCCCACACAAGCTAAATACCAACCTCTTCTTGCCAGAACCTTGGCAACTACTACGCAAGCGATAAATTGCTGCTAATCGTTGCACCTGGTATACAAAAAGATGAGTATAAAATGAAGCACTGGACTTCAAAGAAAAGAAGGTAGCAACTACATATTCATCGAGCAATCATACCAATGCAATTTATCACCCAACTCTCCAATAATCAGCATGCTTGATGACATACAACCCAAGCATTCATGCTGACCCAGTTGGTATAAACTGGTGAAGAACAATAATCTCTCATCATACAAGAATCATAATGCTGTAGATTTGCGTGTTACTTAAGAACCCACAGCTCAAGTTTTGAGAAATTTCCTTTGCATCAGAGATCAACCTCCTTTATGATATATTTATGCATATTGCATTAGCTGTAGGCAACAAAATTGCCTTGAAATCATTTTGTAGTAAACTCTATGCTTTGAAGTTCTCATATTTTGCACCATTACACAAATGCAAAATACAACCAGTACTGTTAAAATCACACTACTGAGAATTTTCGTAAGTAGTTGGAAAGAAAAGTATTTATTAAGTACAACAAGCATGGATTGCCAAAAATAAGAAAGAAAACAAGGATGCAAAATGAAAAATAAGAGCAATCGACGTTCCAAACCTGTGAACAATCTCTAGAGTGCATGGGTTGGAAAGAAAATATGTCCACTTCATCTAAAACAATTTGCTCCAGTTTCTACAAAATCAGAACAGATGAACTTGTCGGCTCGTTATAAGAAGTTACAGTTTGAATCATCAAATACTTGAGTGAAGATTATACAAGATAGTTAGACATAACCATAGGCGTAATTAACATGAAGGCAGAACTACCATCACCCCCACCACAGCAACCCGTGAGCAGGTATGAGGAAAGAGCATTGGTGACTTTTCACATGTGCATGCCAAGATGTAAAGTTCTCACAATGTCCATGCACCATATGCATGAATATGCAGTTTGCTTATCAGATATTAAATGAAACTAACATACTATCAAACTTGAAGCTGTGAATAGAAAAAGGTTGGTCAACTTGTATGCTTCATATTACCATATTTATTTTCTGAATATCGACCCCCCTGCGCAACATTCTTTCACGACGCTTTACAACAATCATTTCTTTACGATGCTTCTTTTTTTCACCTAAACAACAAGCATATAACAAGAGATTGTTAGTTTAACAGAGGGCTATACTAATGTTGAAACATAAATTCAGACCACACGATATAGCCAATCATTTTGCTAACCTCATACTCCAAAAGAGTCTAGGCACAAAAGTTTGGATCCACATGCAGAAATAGTTCATAGAAACAAATGCATGGAGGCAATTTGTTCCTGCCAATCCAACTAAGATTTCATGTTCCCACAAATTAGACTGGCTAACAAAGCTCATCTTAGGGAACCTTAATTCACTAGATATACTCAATGCAGCTCTTAATTCACTAGACATAATGCAGCTAACCATGAAAATTTACCAGGAAATTTTCTGGAACTTTTGCTCCTTTGTGCAATCAAAGGCCAAGACTGGGGCATGTGGGTAACATGCTTCTTTTTTGCAGAAACAGTTCTGGGGTCCTTTACAAGCATGAGATCGTCTACATGTGAACCAATTCTAGCAGCTAGGGAGCAATTCTTTCTTGGCCGAGATTTCTCCATTCCATATGTCCTTGATGCTTCCTGCAACTCAATGCCACCCAACTTCTCCACTGTTTCATCAAAGCAACCACTGGAAGAACTATCCTCATCAAATGCATCCAAATCATTATCTACCAACCATGTTGCTTCCAAAATGTTGTCACTGCCCCCAATTCCTTCCAAGTAATCTTCCGCAACATCTTCGTCAATGTCAAGATCACTATCAGAAGTCTGTTCAGAGTCATCACTTTCAGAAAGTTCAGCTGGTTCTGAAGATTCAGAGCCTCCCTCATCTAGGGACTCTTCATCACTTTCTTTATCAGTAAGATCCTCTGTGAATAATTTTATGCCTCCAATTGATATAAACCCAGGATTCTTCTTATTAGAGGATGACCCAGTCAGTATTTCTTTGCCTATTTCACATTTTGTGTTTTCATTAACAACCATCTCTTTCTCAGACAATGGCGAACAAACCAATGAAACTTCCTGCTCTTCCACTTCCAATTGTTTTGAAGATGATCCAATACCCTCTAGGGTCGTCTCAAATTCATCCCAGAATCCCAATCCCCTATGCGAGCTCTCATCAAGTGCAAAACTTGAACTATAATCATAGGTGAAGTTCATCTTCTCGGACTCCAATGATGGTGTTCCATCAAAATATGCAACAATCGGGTTCTGCTTGGAATCAACTAAAATAATTGGCTGTGACTCTTCCAGATCATTGTCTCCTCCATTATTCGCTCCATCGGATGATTCTATCGGCAAACCCTCCTGCACCATAAGAAAAAAGTAACTAAAGCACTCAACTCGACCTCTATTATCAGCATAAGAAGCGATATGATTCAGATAAGGTCAAAAACAAGAAAACCAAACAAACTGATTCTAAATTCAGCTTCATGATTT
Organism: Erythroxylum cataractarum; assembly: GCA_024703695.1. Lineage (NCBI taxonomy): Eukaryota > Viridiplantae > Streptophyta > Magnoliopsida > Malpighiales > Erythroxylaceae > Erythroxylum > Erythroxylum cataractarum. The sequence goes on from JANJEY010000007.1 coordinate 66,105,488, forward strand.
GTCAGTGACAGAAACCTTATTCAACTAAATGGAAATTGTGGGAACTTATGGAAAAGTACATCTTTAAATACTAGTGGAAAGCATGGTCTTTGTCAATCAAATCCATACAAAGCCAGCAATTATGTGCAGTTCCACTTAACATACATTCTTCAGAGAGAAAGATAATAAGATAAGGCCGAAACATTCACACCAGACAGATAATTGGAAAACAAGGATGATTAAATCCATCTTCAACAGAAAGAAATGAAGACCGGTAAAGTAAATAAATTTTCTTTTGAATCTTTAAGAGGAAATCCACACACCTGACACTCAACGGAAGGATACCTATAACCAAAAGCAATTCCATTGGATCTGGGAGATACGCATTTAGAATCAACAGTTGCTTTTGGTCGATTACCACTCCCTGATCTTGAGCCAGACTGGAATTTCACATTGGTATTCCTTCCTGCAATTAACAAAAAGGGATTAGAGAAAGCATAGAACTATAACATACAAAACATAAAAGCAAATGAGGCAGCTTCAACTTCTTTATTTCATGGTCTAGAAGACGAACTAAACTATCAAAACCAAAAAACCTACACAAGATCCTTAGTGACCGCATCATTTAAGCAGACCACTTCGCGCAAATTCCAAATGGAAGAACATTTTCATCTGATTCAACTTATATAACGAATACTCAACCATGTTAAAGTGTAAAAAGATCAAAATTTTCTTGTCCACGAGATCAACCCAACAAAGCTTCCATATCCAATTCAACTAATATACCAAACACTGAATCATCACATCCAACACGCAAAAAGACCCAAACTTTTTTCATCTTTCCAATCTACGAAAAAAACCCATCAAAAATAATATAAATACCATATGATCCATCCCATAAAAGACAGATGATCATACCGGTGAAAGAAGCCGGAGAAGAGTAAGAACTTGGAGACCAATCAGCCAATTCACCGCCTTCAACAAACAAGGAGTTTCTGAATCTCACCGAGCCTCCCCCTCCTCCTCTTGATCTCCTAACGCTCTCATTTCTGTTCCTACTTCTGTTGTTGCCGTTGCTGCCGCCGCCGCCGGGTTTCCTCTTGCCACTTCCGCCCATCGTCGCCGTGTTTCCTTGTGTCCTCAAACGCAGTTTCAGAGGAGGCTTTGTTGTGGGGTCATTGTACAGTTACTGGGCCGTGGAGTGCACGCAAGGTCCACTAAAACCCGCGGATCTTGGGGTATCTGGTGACCGTATATTATTAATCAGTGGTGGTTATTCTTCTTTTGTCATCGTTTACTACGTTATTGGTCTTAATCCATTTTTGAATTGATACATGTGATCTCTAACCATTGGGTCTTAGCCATTCTTCGGCCTAAGGATTTAAGGCTTCACTAAAATGGCCCATTTTGTGGGAGAATTTTGTTGTTATATAGACTTAAATATTCAATACAATATAAATTTTTACTTAATTTTTATATACAAATTCATTTCACTATTATAGAATTTAACGTTAAATATAAATAAGAGACTTTTGTTAATATGTACAAATAGAAGGGTTTATTTAAATTTGCATCTTTTAAAACTCACTTTCAATTAATTCTGAATATTTGATTTTGAAATTAAATTTGAGTTTGATTAAGTATAATTTATTTTTTGTCTTTAAATAAACTATACTCTTTATAATTAATCAATTTTAAATTTTTATTAAAATTAAATATAATTCAACTTAAATATTTATAATTTAATTTAAATTGTTAAATTAGATTATGCTTAAGCTAATATATTTAAAGAAAGGAACACGCAACACACTTTAAACTTAAAACAATTTAGATTAGGAATCTTTGATTTTGTTAATAGTTGGGAGATGGAGAATTTGTATAGGCAGGCATTTTACTTGGTTGGTGGGCTCTCTCTCCTTCTTCACCTCCCGAGTCTCAACACAAACCATGGCGTCTCCTTGTGATTTGCTTACTTTAGCCCAGGAGTCCACACCCTTCAAGAGGTGCCGACGCTTATCCTCGCGCCTATATCTCGTGATACTCACGGCGTCTTGTATCACAGATCTCTGCTCTAGTTTTGTCTAGTAATTAAAAAAAAAGCTCTGGGACATATGAGTTTGCCTCTTGTAACTTAGGATGAGCTAAAGACAGATTGGTCGTGCTTCAAGGTATTGATGTTGCTAATTACTGGAAAATATGTTACGTATGTATGATAACAAAAGGATTATTAAATCTGTTTTTCAGATTACTTTACATGAAATTATTAAACTAACTTTTCTTTATAATTTCTTTCACCTCATTGTCATTATCATATTCATATTCTTAATCAACTTAAAATTAGAGATTAACAATTTACTTTAATTTAATTCAACTTGGTATTATATTAATAAGTAAATATAATTTGACCAAATTTTAATTCGATCGTTAGTTTTTAAATTTTATATTATTTTATTTAAATTAAATTAAATAATGACATTATTTTAGTTAATTTTTAAAATAACATATAGATTTAACTTCAAATAACTATTCAATTTAATCTCAATCAATGTGGAGTCAAGTTCAAGTCATAATCTCCCTAATCCGTTGCTAACCCTGGTTGAGACCTTTCTTGCATCTCCATAAGCAACAAGAGAAGAACATTAAGAAGGCTAAAAAGTCAAGAAGATGACAACAAATGCAGGAAAAGCTATGGGACTAATTAACATTGAACAGAATGTTACAAATGACACAAAAGAGATGGAGCTTCACAGTATCTCTCTCTTTCTCTCACGCAATTCATCACCTGTCGTCTTTGCAACAACAAGATTCTTCATTCTAATTCCATGAACTTAGACGACCTACTACATTCCTGGATAACTTGTAGGCCATTTACTATGTTACTTGTAACGCTTGCACCTTCTTCAACTGTCAAACAGTACGTTCTCTAATTTGCAGGTTTTGGTAGGTTTGACATTTTCGTTGGCAAGAGATGGAAGGAATCAAAATGCTTTATTTGCATGTGGTATATATGTTAAACAGTTTCTTAATTTAGTGATGTATGAAGATATTGTCGATTGCAGACGGATGATTTCTTCTTGTTCAAGACATTGCCAGGCATTTTCTGCACCGCAAGAAATCGTAGCAACAGTGAATAAATTAATATTACTTACCCTTTTTGTTGTCAGGAATTAACCAAATATTTAATATTATGTAGATTGATGGAAAAAAAAAAACCTTTAAATTATACTTAAATATAACAAAAAATTATGAATTAATGATATTATAATCATATATCATTTTTAATTTTAAAAAATACCGATTTAATTCGTAATGATATATAATCTACTAACTTAAATTGAGATAATACAAAATTATTAATTAATATTTTGTTAAGATTAGAGAGACACTTTTATTTTCATTTTTGTTTATTATAAATGAAAAAATTCTTTTTCTTTAATATTATTATATATAATGCAACTTGTAGTTTGCGTAAAAATATTATTGTAATTCAAACTAAAATTATAATAAGACTTCCACCTCAATTATTTCGAGGATTAAAACAAACTTTTCGTGTAGATGTTTCCATCACTCAAGGGGAAAGGTTTCATTCTCTTTTTTCTACTCCATGAACTCGGTTGATACCAAATATAACATGTCAAGTGGTCTATTCAATCTTTCGTTTGATTCGTAAGCAAAATTACCATCAATCTTGTTCATTGATTTGTATAATTGGAGTTTTTGGTGTGACGAATTCTTAATTGGCTTTAGTTGATTTGCGAGAGTGCAAATATTCCAGTTAAAAGATTATGCGTGGGAAGTAGAGAATCTTATAACCATATAGCTAATAATTTCAAAATCAAATTTTTATTTGAAAGGTTAACTAACAAGCTTTTTGTTAAATTGTCCAGCTTTTTTTGCAAAGATTGAGGGAGAGTCATTAATGTATCTTAGATTCATGGGATTCTACAGTTACAAAGAAGCAAGGAAGAGACCCTATTCTAGTTCATGAATAGGATAGATGAATGATCATAAGTAAAGAAGACTTGAAACCAATTTTAAGTTTTAACTCTTCCTCCAGAAATCTGCTCATTAAAAAAAAAAAAAAAGTAATAAGTATTAATTTTCAGGATTTTGGCTTCACTCTCGTAGAAGACCAAAACATTAACTTGGTCTTTACCAAAGCACAAGACACGGCACTATTAGCTCCTACTTACACAACAACCTTTTCAATACACGTACCCTTCCAATCCACCTATATAACAACGAAGGTACGACCTCCTATAAATTGCCTAGTGCCTATTCAGGCCAAAGACCTCAACTTTCTTAGTAGTTTCTCATCGAGAAAGAGACGAGGAAAGGGATAGAGAACGAGAAGGTTACGCAGTAGAGAGGGGGCAGTGCGGACCATGGCCACTGGAGCTGCCGATGGGTTTTTCAGGTACGTCTACGATGGTTGTTTGTCCGGCGGCGACATGGGTATTGAACGCCGACCGTATCATCGTAACTGTCAGTGTGCACTTCATAAGAACCGTGAGAACTGTCCACATGCCATTCATAAGTCCAAAAACGTCAAGTATCCGATTAGACGATCATGGAGTGAAGGGTGTTTAGCTTTGGCAGCTTATTGCCACCCCTCGCCGTCGTCTTCACCGTCGATGCAAGCGTTGGAGGAGACAGGACCGAGCAGGGATTGTCAGATGAAGAGAAGAAACAGCAGGCTGAATCTTCTTCAAGAGTAGTGAAAAAGGTCTGGACTTTGGAGCATCTTCGTGCATGTAAAAGCGGCCCAGTTAAGGGCTTTTCTGTATCATGTGAGATCTGAAAAGAGAAAAAGTTATTTGTTGCCCAGAAAAATTTCTGTGTTGCAAAGTATGGTAGAGAAGTATTTCTAATGGTTTAATCCCTTTCTTCTCTGTACTGTATTGTTCCTTTAAAACCTTAATTTGTTATATATATATGTAAACTACTAACAGTTCTATCAATCTTGTAGTTCGGTTTTCTTTTCTTCTTCTTCTTCTTCTGTTACATAGATATTGGGAAAGTTTCAAGAAAAGATCTTTACAATCAAGACTGCAAATTTTCAATGGTCTTTTGTATCAGGACATGAACAGAACAGCGTAAGTTTCAGCCTTCAAGCGAGGATTTTTTATTTAAAATCAAGAATACAACCTTTAATCGGTTTAATTAAAGTTTTCGTTTGATGAAATCGATGAACAGTGCTTTGAAAAAGACATAAGCGCAGATCTTGACAGCTTTGTAATAGATCTTCAAAGCCCCACTGGGCACTTGGGTTGAATGGTCCGCCCATACCAGAAAAGACACAACCACATGCAAACAAAGTCATTTTCACTCGTTTTCTCTTCTTTCCCAAACGTTAAATTGCAAGGATCTTCAAAGTCCAGTGTTGGGATTAAGACAGATTAAGCCATAAAACATGGCAAGCGCAGTTTTGTCACCAACATTTATCACATGGTGGGCTCAATTTGCTCAACGAGAATCCCATCTGTTCATTAACTGAATCAGAAATTTAAAAAAATAATTTAATCTGCAAGTGGGAATCCTGTAACTAGAACACCTTAAACAATGTTTTAGTTAAATGACAGAGCCGACCCAAAATTAAAAAGATCATGTGTCCCCACTTTCAACATGTGAAGACATACAGCTAACGTTATTTTGCAGCTGGCAAGCGTGAAGCTTCCAGATGGAAAGAACATCTCATGACTTCAACGCCCAAGTCCCATATTGAAGCTGCAAAGAGATCTGTGAAACACATTTTTTGACTTAAAAGGAATAGTTTGAGTTTATTTAAGTTATCTTTCCAATAAAAGAATTGATCTTACATATCATTGAACTTACAGTTTTTATGTGACAACATTATTGGGGTTGATACTTCCTTAGGAAAAACATATATATGTGGAGTTAGGCTTGGCAGTGGCCGGTCCGGCCAGCCTCCTATCTTTTCTAGTTAATTATAAAATAATATTATTTTAATATAATTAATTAAATTTTTCTAAAAATTAGAATAAAGCTATTTTGAAAATAAAAAGCCGAATCTATTGTCAAATTTAACTTTAATTTAAAATTAAAACTTCAATCAATTCAAATTTTACTCGTTAATTTTAAATCAGATAGCTAATTCAAAGACTATAATTTTAAAAAGATTTCAATGATTTTTCGTATTTTTTCATAAAAGTATTCTTTAAAAATAAAATCATAATATATTTATAATTACTGAAAATTATTGTCCACATACACAAATTATATAAACAAAATTAATATTAATACTATAAAATTAACTCTAATAACTACAAATTTTTAATTCTTATCTCAAATTTTGAATCAAATCAGCTGATATTAAAAAAAATTACAGTGAAAATTAGATATCATAATCTCAAGTCGTACAAAAATTAATAACTAATTTTAGTAGCATAGGTTAGGGAGCATGTGCCACAATAAATTTTGTTAGCTTGATGGTTACACTTTTAGCAAGACATTTTCTTTAATACTACAAATTTACCAAGGTTCGTAACTAGGGAAATGTACAAATTTTCAGGCGGAATGTACCACTATCGTCCTTACGATTTATCTAGTTTCCTAACTTGCGCAGGGTGACATAGAACGTACAACACTCAATTCTAGGCTAATCATTAGAATTTAGTAGGTGCAAGAATTAATTGGTTAAAATAAATCCCATCAGTAAAATTCTATTATGTAATAATATGACTTAGAAGGAAGAATCTATTTACTTTTTAATGTAACGTGTAAGGCACAAAATTCAGTATCAATCTCGTTAAGTTATTTATTAATAATCACCTTCGTTGAATGATTTGCCCCAGCAACAATAGAATCTCCTTTTCAAGGTACTCAAACATTTGGGGTTAAAAGCCACTTAAAGAATCATTAGAGTAAAAAGAGGAGTAAAAGAAAGGAAAAAGATATATAAGTCTGTTTTTGTCAACAACTGAGACTAGATCCTATAATTTTTTTACCATCCTAAAGCATAAACTAAGCAGGATAGAATCAGAAACAAAATGGCACTGTCGTGTACGCTGTCTAAATGAGACTCTTGGGGCCACGACAACTTGTGTTGCATGGTCCGATTCCAACAATGTCTAAAGAAAACATTTATTAGCAGAGTAATTAATTAACGTACTGCACACTTTCTCGCTGGCTGCAGGAACTTGACCACTGGATGCTGAAGGCACTTAGAAAAATTGCGGAGGAGTGTTCAAATGTGGGAATCTAGAAAACCGAAAAGATTGTGAACTTTGTCCAATGCTGTTCCCTTTTTTCGATGAGTTGGTGCTTGAGGTGGCACGATTCAATTTTCTCCAAAGTTTGACAATGTCGACAAAATGATGTTAACGTAGGAAGGCTCCAGAGATTTGGCTTTGTTTAGTGTAAAGAAGACAAAATTTCTCTTCGATGTCTTCGTTCAGCCGTTCAAGATGAAGGGTCTATTGCAAAGTTTGGTAAGAGGAGAGCTACAATAATGTAGTTGTATGTATAATTTAATTTAACCAAAAAATTACTTTCTTAAATAAATTAAATTAAGAAATAAGTTGTCAATGAGAGTCCTTCTGATAATTACAATTGAGAATTTTTACCAAAATACTATTAAATATGACTATAATTATTTTTATAATAATTATATTTAAAACGAATTGTAAGTGATACATGCAAATTTAATAATTTTACAATTCAAAGTCTCCTTCACCACTCAACCATAAGGTTCACTATTTTTTTGCTTGCTACACAGGACCAAACAAACTGATACCTCTTTTTGTTCTTTGTGACCTCTTAACTTCCAACATACAACAAAAGAACAAATAAGGTAACGAAATCAACCAAAGTAAGTTAGAGAAGAGAAGTTCCCGAGAATACAAAGACTGAAAATGGAATAGGCCAAACTCATTAGTTGTCTCAGGGAAGTGAGAATCTGCCGTACTCGTGACTAACTACATTGCAATCATCGTCTCCTTCCTTGGCCTCTTGCAATCATCGTTCCCCGTCCATGACATGCCATCTGAGCCAGGATATGGGATTTCAACAGACCAAGACTTAGGTCGCTATCTTGAAGTCTCCTTATTGTATGAACGGATCCACAAACTTACGTATCAATTCTTGCTCGATAAGGTCCAAAACTGCCTCTCAAGCTGGGCTGAAACCGTTTTATCATTTGCAGGACGCACCGCCCTCATCCAATCTGTCATCTCCGCTCTCCTTACATACACTATGCAAACGATTCGTCTCTTTAGAAGCCTCTGCGAAGACTTGGAAAAAATTATGCGCAATTTCTTGTGGGGTTCCTCTCTAGGCCAGCGTAAACTTTACCTCGTCAACTGGGAAACTGTTTGTCAACCGAAAGGCATGGGTGGCCTAGGCATCCGTAAAATTCGTGAGACCAATGACGCGCTTATCACTAAACTAAGCCCGACCCTCATATCGAAGATGACCGTACTTTGGGTGAGAATTCTGACTGTGAAATACAACCTCAACATCAATACACTGCCCACCACTCTCGAAGCATGCGGCGGTTCAATGATTTGGAGGAGTATCGCAACCATTTGGCACCATATGTTGTGTGGGATGAAATGGGTTATCGGTGATGGCACTACAGCCCGGCTCTGCTTGGACCTTTGGGTAGAAGATTTGGGACCTCTCATCGAGCATACGCTTGTCGACCTACCCATCTCCGTCCTTGAGCACCACGTCGCACACTATGTGGACACTTTAGATAACTGGCTTTGGCATGAATTTCAGTTCTTACTTCCTAACTCTGTCAGTCTTTTCATTGCAGATATTCTCCCACCCCAACGCCACCGAGAATCGGATAAGATGATATGGGGGAGATCAGGAACCGGCCAGTTCACCACTGCGTTCGCTTATTCGATGATTATGGACCACCACCACCACGACATTGGGGGATCTTGGCAGCCCATATGGCACTGGACAGGCCTTCAACGTATTCGATCCTTTCTCTAGCTCCTAGCTCAAGATCGTCTACTGACCAATCAACAGCGAATGCACCAATGTCTGACCACAACAGCGGAATGTCCTCACTATCGAGCGGATGAAACCTCCCTGCACATCATGAGAGACTGCCCCAGAGCGCACAGTCTCTGACGCACCTTCCCTCTGCACGACATCTCCCCAAAGTTTTTTTCTCTGCACGCTTATGACTGGCTCCACACGAATCTCCACCAGCACCGCCATCTCAATGGACTGCCCTGGAACATCATCTTCGAGTTCACTTTTTGGTTTCTGTTGTAACATCCCACCCCTTCCTGGAAGGGTAAAATAGGAAATTTGTCGTAGGATGGGATTGATAAGGAATAATTAGTA
>JANJEY010000007.1:66139969-66156020 GCA_024703695.1 Erythroxylum cataractarum
GCTCCAACTGTAGTGACTTGAATGTACCGAAGACGTTGATAATCGTTAATACTTTGCCACCATTCTCGCAAAGTACCAGTGAAACGAGATGTAAATTCAAACAAAATATCTAGCAAATGATAATTGAGTCTAGTCATTTGAAGATCAATCCATGCACCAAATTCATGTATTCGATCCCTCTATTTCTTCGGGGATAGATCATTGAATGTAAACCAAGGTCCTGAAGTAGACTTGGTTGTAGCCTGCGCAGCTGGCTGAGCTGGTGTTGCCTATGGTATTGGTTCAGGTCGGAAAGGTTTAGTACTCATAGATTTTACTTCACTAGTTTCATATTCAACTTTAGTATATTAAGGCATCGTCATCAAAACATTAGATAATTATGATAGGTCAACAAACTATACTGAAGAATCAATTAAAGGTTCTGAAATGTATTGACTTAGAGATTAGCTCAGATAGTACTACAAAAACTTCAGATGTTTGAACACAGGCTTTAGAACTAGCTTTTGTATTATTTGACTGAGAACTTGGATATCCTACAAAAGATTTAGAAGTTATAGTTGTAAAAAACTGTCTGTTTAATTTTTTCCTTCCCTATAAAAGAGGTAGAAGGTTGAACTTTCGATGTTGGAGGTGAATTAATTTGTAATAGTTTACTTAGTTGGTCCAAATGGTACATAAGAAGTTGATGGCTATGTAACCTTTGAAGAGTAAGAATCCAACAGACTACCACGATAACTTCCTGCTCAAAGGACTGTGACAGAGGCCATTGTGTGCAATATGGAAAACGGAAAGTCAAATTCTGACACGCCAAACTATAGGTCCCTACCTCAACTGCAGCTTACAGTTGTACGAGGCTGATTCGTTATACTCTTTCATGCTTGTGCTCTAACCTGTTGTCCCAACCTTTTTGTGGTCCATGAAAGCTCCGGCCTACACGTGTCCTCCGTCGCCGTCCCACTCTCCACAAACCGCCAACAAGTAGGCACCGTAGCCTCACTGTGTAAAGATTGAAACTTGACCCCTCTCCACAGGTCACAATTCTTCTCTCTGTTGTGAGTAAACCAAAGCAACCCTTAAACGTATGCCCCTTTCAACACTTGTCTTGGATCTTTAAAAAAGTGTCTTTCTTGTGATACCTCCACAATATTAACTATATTTTTGCAGGATCCAATGATACAATAGGATAGTATAATATTAGTCAATTGTTTATTGTTATCTACCATGAAAAATCTGGTCTTTCTTGATTAGATTATGCACAAATGATGGTTTAAGCTGACTCAACAACCAACTAACTGTAGAAAAGAGTTTTTATCGACAAGTCTTCTCGAGGGTGTCTGGACTCCGGAGCTAACTTTCTTTGTTTCCTAGAAGACAATAGAAGAGAAGATCACTTGTAGACACATTAGTCTTTCGTTGGAACTTGAAAATCCTTTCCTTTCTTTTTTTTTTTTGGCACTATCGGGACTCCGACTAATGTTGCTGTGAAAGTGAGTTGCTTGTAAATGGCTTTCCAAGATCATTTTTCTGGGCACATGTCTTTTCAGGCGCCGGCTCCGTCAGCCTCAGCAGGACCGACATGGCTCAACAGCGCTGTTCTTCAACGGACCGATGATGGTATGAACCGAAACCGTAAAAGCGAGAGTGGTAATAACAACAACATCGGTGAAGAGGAGTTTTTGGATAGCGATGTTGGAGGTGGTGATAATTGGGAGAAGGCCAAATGCAAGGCGGAGATATTAGGCCATCCGTTGTATGAGCAGTTGTTAGCGGCTCATGTGGCTTGTTTGAGGATAGCAACACCAGTGGACCAGTTGGCGAGGATCGATGAGCAGTTGGCACAGTCTCAGGACGTGGTGGCTAAGTACTCGGTGTTGGGGCATGGTCAAGTGGTGAACGACAAAGAACTTGATCAGTTTATGGTTAGTGCTTCTTCTGTTCTCTTCTTTCACTTATTGGTCTGAAATTTGTGAGCCTAAGTTTCGTTTGTTGTTAGAGAAGAGAAGAGTTCCGATTAATTGTGCTTGAGAATTGGAGTGTACCGAAAAAATACTGACTTCTAGCTGGCAATCGTGCTAAAGATTTCAAGAAAGATAAAGATGTTCCTTTTGTCATACCCTTGATAATTTGAAAATTTTCTGATCCAAATATGATATTGGAAATTCGGACTCTTCTTGGAAGACTACTTGTAGCTCTTGTCTTTTGGTTGAAGAGTTGCTAATTGTGCAGAATTCATTCTGCCATGAAAGAGAAACTCCAAGTTTCTGGAAAATGCTGTAAGGATTAGTATTTGAGTAAAAATGGAGTCTAATCTTATCATGGTCTTCTGTTTGCACAAAATTCCGCAGTGATTACGTCTTTTCCCTTATTGATACCTAGGGTATTATTACAACCTTACTTTTCCTTCTTAAGTGGTTCTGCTCCATTTGCATGTATATAACCTCAAATCTGCATCGTCATTGTTTTCTTCTTTCTCATTTGAATCCCTCGTTCCCCTCTTAGAATCTTTTCCTTCTATGCAGACACATTACGTTCTGTTGCTGTGCTCCTTTAAAGACCAACTGCAACAACATGTGCGTGTACATGCTATGGAGGCAGTTATGGCTTGCTGGGAGCTTGAACAATCTCTACAAGGCCTGACAGGTAACTAGCAATCCAGCCTAACTCCTCTTCTTTAACTGATAAGAGATAAAAGAGGCATTAGTCCTGTTCAGAAGTAGTTTTGTTCTTTTCCTAGTTTTGTTCTCGTTTTCCGTCAGCAGAATTCTAGGTGGTACAAGTCTTTCAGGCCAATTTTTCATCCTAGCTTGCTTATAATTTTAATGAACAGCCTTATGCAGAGCCCGGAACGTTGTAACTGGAAATAAAACTTGTCGACACAATGATTTATGATACGAGAACTTGTTATATTAATAACGAAATTGAGATGATTTCATTTTGTACTATTTGTTGGATTGTGCTTATCAAGAAATCGAGTCTCATTTTGCCAGCCTAACTACCTACTGATGTATGCATCATTGTTCTCGATTACCTGATCTTCAACCTCACTTTCATTCTTAAACTACTATGTTGGATAATCGAAAGAATGTCTTCTTATATGCATGTGCAGTAAGCTCAACATGAATGGTCGATAGTAAGGGCTCCTTCTAATTCATATATACCAGTTTCTTTCCTAATCCAAGTGTTTTGTTAATTCAAGTTTACCGTACAGTAGTTAAAGAATTTTAGTCAATACCACCTCTATTTTGTTTGATATTGCGTGCTCTGGTTGAAGCAGCTAAATTCAGAACTTGATTCCTGATAAATCTTGCTAACAGGTGCATCTTCTGGAGAAGGCACTGGTGCAACCATGTCTGATGATGATGAAGACCATGCAGACAGTGATAACAACTTTTATGATGGAAGTCTGGATGGCCCTGATAGTATGGGATTTGGTCCTCTTGTCCCCACTGAAACTGAGAGGTCCTTAATGGAGCGTGTTAGGCTAGAATTGAAGCATGAGCTGAAACAGGTTAGTCTGGATAAAATTCACATGGAATTTTAGTTGGTGAAACAGGTCCAACTGAGCAGATTTCTGTTGATATAGGATTATAAGGAGAAGATTGTGGACATAAGGGAGGAAATTCTACGTAAGAGGCGAGCAGGAAAGCTACCTGGTGGTACTGCCTCCATCTTAAAAGCTTGGTGGCAATCACATTCTAAATGGCCTTACCCAACTGTACGTGCTATCCATTTTTTCCTTTTTATTGATGCCTCATTTATTTCATCTAAAGTTATTGACATGACTGTAGGAAGACGACAAGGCAAAACTAGTGCAAGAAACAGGCTTACAGTTGAAGCAAATCAATAACTGGTTCATAAACCAAAGAAAGAGGAATTGGCACACAAACCCTTCAGGATCTACATTGAAGAGCAAACGTAAGAAGTAAGCCAATAAATAAACCAGGTTTTGTTATTAGTCCAAACTTATCTTCAGTTTGCCTATCGTAACTGGGAAAACAAGTAATGCAGGTAAAAACCAGTGAGAAGATGCTTCGTGTAAATAAAACAGGAGACTGCTAAATTTGCTACTTGTCCTTGCTTGGGAAGTCAGCATCAGAGAAAGTTGAGTGGTAATCCAACAGGAAAGGAATTGCTCTCGAGTAAATTAAAAGTTTTGCTTGGATATATGTTGTGTGCTTGCTGAAGCTTGACAACTTGGGTGCTTCTCAGTTTGTGTAAAAGTTTCACCTGTCATTTCTTTTTGACAAGGATCCTTGTTTCTACTAACTTTTTAAATTATACGTGTACGAGTGAGGCAATAGCCAATAGTATCTTGTCTGGTTTCTTGTCCCAGTGGCATGTAGTTTTGCCTTGTCTGTACTGTACTTTACCTGGAGATATCAGAAACTATTTATGGAGCAGAATCTAGAGCTTATAACAAATTTGATCATTGGAGCCACGTTTCTCTGTCAAAACAGCAAAACTACAGCAGCTTAGTAATTTCCTTCTGACACCTGATTTTTCTGAAAATTTAATTCCAGGGAGTGTTTATTTTATTGGATTCCTCTGTTTTAACCTTCGCAAACTTTAATCATGTTCACAAAGTTTACTTGAATCATTCACTGCTAGAGACAGGAGGCACTGTTGAGATGGAAAAGAGTTTTCCAAAACTTGTTTCAAACTCTCTGAGAAAACCAAGTTGTATTTGAATTTGAATGGTCTGGTGTTAAATCTTTGACCATAGGCTGTAAATGTCCACAATAGGAATGCCCTTGTGACGTATGACATGATCTCTAAAAGCACCCAGACCTGTTCTCTTTCTCATGAGAGAATTCTCAAGTTTTGACCATCTTCTGCTACAAAATTATCTTATGCTAGCTTATTGTAGTCTGTACTTTCAGAAATAATTTTGATGCGATTGAGAAGCTACCAAGAATTAACAATGAATTCTTCAAAAAAAAAAACAATGAAAGAAAAAGAAAAATCCAACACGGAACAGAGAGAGCATTGAATGAAAGAATTTACAATCAAGTAATGATATTTTTACAATCTGTTTCGACTCTTATCATCCAAGATAGGAGTAGCAAATCGGGTAGTGAAACTACGAATTGAACAATCTTCATCACTCTCAGCACCTGAATCAAAGTTCAAAGCATAGCTTTCAGGGTCATATTGAAACTGGTTCTTTTGTTTCCTGTTCTTGCCATATGCACTGAACCTTCTAATTAAGGTCTTCCACTTCGGTCCTGCCAATATCTCTGAAGTTTCCTTCAGTTTCTTTAGCTTCTTGGCCACCCATGTTTCTCTGTGCTCTCCTGTCTGGTTCAGCAGATGTTTGTGTTCGATATTGTCTTGGTGGGATGATCTAAAGAAGAGTCCAAAACAATTGCACATATCAGCCGAAACGGCGTCTTCTTCATAGCTAGCGAAGTGATCATCTCCTTTTTGTTCATGCTCCATTGTTGTCGGCGATTTGGTTGGCTTCATGATAACCTTTTCTCTTCGAGTTTATTTAAGAGTTGAGATTATAATGAAACAGAGGACTATTAATATTGGAAATCCACACAAAGGAAGTTGACAGGAAATGGAAGAGAGGATAGACACAAACCGGGAAGAAAGATTGAATCTTTAACACGGAGAACCAGCAGAAAATGTAAGCTGAGTAGGAAGGAAGGAAGGAAATTCCAGGATGTTAAAGGAACGTGTAAGAGACTTGCGTTTATAAGGTTTGGTGCTCGAAAAGATCGATCTTTACTATAATGGAAGATGAAACTGCAATGGAACACTTCAGTTAAAAACATAAAACTTGACAATTTCAATGATGAACTGAAATTGTGTTCGAAGTTTCCTTGAAAGCTGTCCGAATTTGATTTATTTTTATAAAGCCGGCCCCATTTCCACTTCGAGACGCGTTGCCTTCCAAGAGTTGGCTACACCCACACGCTGTTGAAACGCTTTCCATTTGCATGAAAACTAGTCCATGCGGACTCATAATAACTTAAAACCAACCTAATTAAGAAATAATAACTGTTGAATAGAAATTGGGATCCCTAGTTATCCAACCTTAAGGGAATTTTGATTATAATGCCACAAAATAGTGGTTGCTATAAACTCTTACTAAAACCGAGTTAAGCCAACTTTTCAAAAAATATACATAAAACACGTGATTTAATAACAATTGAAAATCGAGATGAAATGCTGCTAAGATTATTTTTGGTTCATGTTCCAAGCAAAAGCTATCATGCCAATCCTCATTGAAGGTACAATCCTCGAATCATTTGAAGGAATGGAGCAAATCCATCAATTTAACCAATTACTACTAGCCGAATCATGATGACGAAAATATAAGTATCAAGTTGATGGAAGATTTAGATGCGTCGAAAAAATGGTATGGTATGGTAAAACTCAATAACATCAAATGTTCAAAACAAAGGCACAACAAATTGAAATCCACGGGCGTACCAAACCAATTAACAAGTTTAGAGAAGCTATACTACACATTCCAGAACATATTGGAAACAAGAAACGAAGAAATCAGGCCTTCTGTACTACACCTAGTATGCAACTTTTCAACAAAACATCAATACTATGTTTCTTTGTACATCACATAGAAGCTGAACATGCTGGTGGACAATGCCAGATACCTGATCCTGAATCATTTTGGAGCCTGGGACTGTGCTGCTGCATGAGCTTGCTGTGCTGTGTTTTGTCCCTTAGGTGGAATCTTAGCAGCCATTGCACGTAACTCACTCACAATTTCTGTGAAGCTCGGTCTCTCTGATGGTTCTGCCGCCCAGCATCTCTCCATCAACGATCTCCAGTCAGAGTCACAAGATTCAGGGACTGGCGGCCGCAACGTATTGCTTACAATACCACCTGAATGTGTAGTAGGCAACGATAAATGTAGTTAGAAGATCATAATACTCTAATGCTACATGATGTTTGGTACAGTTTAAAAGTTACCTATAATTGCCCCATAGTGTAAATCTGCATAAGGCTCTTCCCCAGTTAAAAGTTCCCACAGCACGATACCAAACGAGAATACATCAACCTAAATCAAATGAAGACAGACTATAACAAAGAGGAATGTTCAATCTTAAATCACAGAAATAACAGAAAATGAAGAAAAACCTGAGGGGAGAAAAATTTTGACAAGAGCAAAGTAGAAGACAATTGAAAGCACATACCTTCTCAGACACAAGACTACTGCTGCCATTCAGAAGCTCTGGTGCCATCCATGGAAGTGTCCCACGCACTCCACCTGAGATAAGTGTTTGACATTTTACCTTAGATAAGCCTAAATCACCAACCTGGTGAAAAAGCAGAAGTTAGAACCAAAATACATTAAATCACCAGGAAGACAATGCAGGAATTACAAACGGTGCATTTGAAAAATGAATTAAATTTATGATCTTAAATTAAAAGTGCAACCATTGTGACCAACAAAGATTGGCACTTTCAGGCACTTGTCAGCAAGATGCCTCTATTGTTGAACCTTGCATGCATCAACACGTTTAAGCTAAAACACTAGATCAGGCAATTTCAATACTATATCCATAGTGTTACCTAACCTTCTTATTCAACATTGGAATAAGGATTAAGCGAAAATGTTAAAAGGGTAGTATTCACTACTTTTTAGCTCACTTGGATTCACCTGAAACTTAAAAGAATCAAATAAGATACAAAGAACTGCACCATTTATCAACTCCGTAAGTATTGAAGCTATTGGTAAAGAGTTAAATTTAGATGTTCAACTGTCTCCTAGAAGAGTAAGACAAAAACAGTATTTTCCAATAAAAGAAGGAAATTAGGAAAGGAAAACACTCCAGAGAGGACCTTTAAATACTAAAATGGCTCTCTGCAACCCCAAGCCTCCATCTTTTCATCCTTTCATTGTTTCCATTCATACAAATGGAATTAAAAGGAAGTTTTGGTGATTTTGCTTGATTCGTCTTATTCTCAGAGCAGTTTTCTAATATATTAAAGAACAATTTGGCACAAGGAGAACTTGACTTTCTAAATAAAGGAACCGTTAGAAATTCAAGTTTGTCAAACGGACACTTCTTGAGTTCCAGTGACTAACCTTACATATGGGACGGTGAGGATCCCGAAGATTAACAAGTAAATTATCACTCTTCAAATCAAAATGCACTATATTCTTTCCATGCAGGTATTCCATTCCAAAAGCAACATCCATAGCAATCAAAAGGCGCTTACGTTTGTCAAGGCTCCTGAAAATAAGTGAGTTCATCAACTTTTTGATCCATTGAGGAATGGTGTGGAGAATTGGATGGAGAAGGAAAAATAAATCCTCAATGAGAATGCAAACCTTTCGTTCTTCTGTAAAGCCGTTCTTAGTGAACCATTAACCATGAATTCTGTCACTGTTGCCACAGAACCTCCAGGGCCATCGAGCACAATACCATAAAAGGCTACCACATTTGGGTGGTGTAAGTCAGCAAGTTTAATAGCTTCATTCCAGAAATCATCTACCTGAATCAATTATGCACCATAAGAAGTCATGAGACAGGAAATATTGAAAATTTGAGTTCGAATAATTGGAATAAGGAAAAAAGGAGGGGTGAAAAAGACCACAAACCATGCGTTCTTGTTCAGAAGGCTTCCCTGTAAAGCATCTGTCATTGATTCTCTTAATGGCAACATCAGTACCTCTCCATTTTCCATGATAAACAGTTCCAAAGGTGCCAGAACCCAATTCTCGTAATTCTTCAAGGTCACTATTCTTTATGATCTGCAATCAACAAAAAGAATGTTTGAAGTTCGAAGCTGATATTTGATAAACACAGACCCAAAAAAGATGGCAATTTTTCAAACCTGCAAACGACCAATGCCTTGTGAAACTGGAAATCCTAAATTCAACTTCTCAGGCAGTTTGACCTTGATTTCCTGAATGATAAAAGTAAATGCAAAAAATGCAACAATTTGAACATATAAACAATTAAGGCAATTTAGAAAGAAACACCAAATCAATGACAGATATATGTCAGACACCTCAAGTTTAGCTTTATGCTGCATTTCTACTTCTTTGTTTGAAATGTCTTTCCTTTGATCTACTTCACAAAGAGACTCATTAATTTGATTCCCAGTGGAGTCAGAACTAGGATGAATGGACTGGAAAACAGAATCAGCTACACCCTCAGCTACAATCCGAAGTTCTTGCTTGATTTGTTCATCTGCTGAACCTTTACCAGAGAAAAAAGAAATAAAGAACTCACTCAGTTTTGCATTGACATAAACCACAAATTCCAATTACAAAGAAAATCAAATCAAAGTTTAAGACCTTTAGAAGATTGAGTATGTTCCAATCCCAAATCATTACTTGAATAGCTAAATGGCTGGGAAACTTCACAGCCTGCTATGTCTGCAATAAATTCTCCAGTATTGCCCAAATGGTTGGTGTTGAAAGGATCCCTATTACCAACGGCATCTTTTCTCGTGGAGACTTTACTAGGTCTAGGAGGAGGAAAGTTAGTATCGTGCCTACAATTCCAGGGATCCTGGTTGCTGAAAAGTGAGTTTGAGGAATCTTGAACATCTTTGGCACCACATAGTGGCAATAAAGATGATGCGTTATTTGCACCTACTGCTTCCATGTTGTTGGGGACAATCTTTGGCTGCATAAGTGAGGTATCATTTTTCGATCCAGAATGTCCAGTTCTATCAACAACATAGGCTGGCTCTGCAGCAGATAATGCAGGGTTTATGGGATCCAGAACTCCAATCTTTGACTGGAGATACAATCCTGGATTACCCAGATTAGGAGGATTAGTGACTTCACTTTGTAGCAATGGATGAGAACTGAGTAAATAAGAAGCTTCTGTCGAAGAAGGAAGCACTTCAGTTTGCTTCACATGATTTGGATCCAGAGCCACTTGATGCCTGTTAAAAGCACTATCAAGAAGCACTTCTCTTCCTGCTATCTGCTGGGTTACATGATCTAAGATATCCTTCTTTCCAACTGTTGACTGAATCTGGTCAATCGGATTAACCTCAGATGGATACACTCGGAGACTTTCCATCATTCTATCAATTGATTTCAGCTGTTCATCATCTTTGGAAGCAAGGGGAGGGAGATTATCGGTGTATTGTACAGGAGATTCATGGAAAAGGAGCTCAGAGGCTTGAACAGGTTGACCAGCAGAGTTAGGGATATTGCAGTTAATATTTTGGTTCAATGAGGCCTCTTGTTTTATGTGATACTGGGTGGGGACTGGAAGTTGCTGCCTCAAGTCATCTTGTTGAGAATGAGGAATAGTGCTTGTGAACATACCATAAGGAGTATGTGCATCAGCAGGTAAAGTCATCATGTCACTGGGAACTGAAATATTAGGGTGATTATAATTTTCCACTTTCTGGACTGTAGACCTTTCATTTCCTGGAAATGCATCTGATAAGAAATTTGTCTCATATCGGGGCAGTTGAATTTGATGATCCACATGAGCACCACTTGTGATTTGAGGCCCAGAGCCATGCTCAATGTCCCCCAGGGCTCCAGATGTCACAACCCTAGGCCGACCTTTCATAGTGTCTTCTGGAAGAAGACTGTAATGAACTGGGTGTGAGTCGGATAAAGGGCTCACAGAGCTTTCTCTTTGATCCTGTACCAAAGGATCCGAATGTGCATGAGGCAATGCTTTCTGACACAAATAACAGTCCTCTAATCTTGCAGGTTTCTCATGGAAAATTACCTGTTGATGAGGCACTGAAGCATCAGATAAGGGAACATGCTCCGGTTGTGGAACAGGCCGCCAGCCATAGGCACCTCCAGCAGTTGCTGGTGGATTTACAGCCTGGTACATTTTGTAGCTAGGGTCTATAGGAAGCTGAATAAAATGCTCCAACCGAGTTGCTGGGGGTTGCATAAGCGGCTGAACCAAATTTGGCCTCATAGCAACATGAGAAGACAAAGGAGTAACTGCCACATGTGCTGCAGGAAAAACTTGACAAGGAGTTAAGCCAGTGTTACTAGTACAAAGCTGCTGTTGGTTGTAAATAGACGCAGTATTACCCAACAGATGAGCATTTGGAAATCCCATATGAGGGGGGAGATGATGATTAGTATAAGCTGGTAAGTGAGGTGCAGGTGCCGGAATCGTCATTGCAAGTTGATGGTTATCATATCCCATCTGTTGCTGTGGTAAAGAAACAGGAGCAGATCTTTCCAGTTCAACCTCTGGCTGAGAAGGCAAAATTTGGTGAGGGCCAGACTTAACAACTGGAATGCCCAGGGAAACTGCAGAAGCATCTGCATAAACTGCAGGGCCAGGATCAGCTGGTGCTAACTTTGTACTACTGTCATGAGAAGTACCAGAATTCCCTCTAGGAGATAATAAACTGGTTGAAGGTGGTCCATTCACATCCCCTAGGCCGCCAGCACCTGAGCTATCAATAGCCTCCGTGCCACTGAAATCAGAATTCTGGGTTGAGGTTGCACTTGCAATACTCTCCTTCCTTGCAATACCCCCACCACTACCACCTCCAGTATCCAAAATCCCATTTACTGCATCAACATATCGCTGCCCATTATCATGTAAATCCAATTGCAGCATGCCAGAGATATCAAGGTCTGTAGGTGAAAACAAAAACACCCTTAGCTTAGCAGAACCATCCGAAGACTTCTCAGCCAACTTTTCATACTCATCCATCATATTGTCAAGATCATCAGCACATGAAACTGATACCAATGAATCAAGATCCTCATCTGGTAGCTGGTACTTAATAACCACAGGCTGCCCATAAGTCTCAATCATCTTTTGCATTAGCTCATGAAAGCTCACATCTCTCCTCACACTTATAATCCTTGTTTGCCCACCAACATATCTCATTGCACCATCGCTCGGTCTAGGCAAAATCTTCCCACCAAAACTACACAGAAACTTAACTTTCTTCCCCGACACTGAATCATCGCCTCCATCTTCACTTCCATGATCAGCACCACTTCCACTGCCACGATTTCCCAAACTTGAGCTAGAATCAAAGCCCGAACCTTTCAACTCATTGCTTCCATTAGCATTGACCCGGTTAGCCATATTGGAGTTAGATGCAAGCCCGGCAGTCATATCACTGATTTTGCTGGAAAGATCAACAGCATTACCCACCAGCCTATGCCCAATATTAGCACTATAACCAAATCCAACAGCTCGGGGATTCACACCAACATTTACATTCCCAGCCGGGACCGGCAAGACTGAGCCCCAGCGAGCAACCCCTGGAGCAAGATTCCCATACCCAAAACCCACAAAACCCGCATCCGAAACAGGTGCCGGGTAAAAAACAGGTATTGATCCTTCTGGGTTAATAAAAAATTCTGGGCTTTGCGGAGTCGCCGTATTGCTAACACTAGTAGCAGCACTAGTGTTTGTAGCCGCCTCAATGCGCTGCTCTTCAGCCAAGCCTCTAAGCGCAACATTCAATGGCCTCGGGTCTTTTGGTACTGAGTTTTGATCAAATGCCATAAGAGAATACAGATTCGGAGCTGAAATCAATCCACAGAGACAAAACTAGAGTCCTGTTTCATACATCAACTTAGTTTTAAGATCAAAGATAAACCCTTTTCAGATTATGCAGGAAAAAGAACAAAAGGGTGCAAACTTTATTAGGTGAGAAAACAGAGTTACAGATAGAGAGGGATATATACCAGATTTAAACGGTGAAAGCTCGCGACAAACAAGAGACAGAAGAAGGACCGAGTCGGTGAGTACTATTCGGAAAGAAAGCCTTAGCCTTTGATTCAGGGCTTCTAGTGAATCTTTATTTTCAATATTTTCTTCAGTCCTGCTTTCAAAGATTTGGATTTTACTAGGTCTGGTCTGGGTGGGTCACTGGGTCTGCTCCTTTTTTTTCACCCTTTAGATTTTAGAAATTCTTCTTTTTCTTTTTTGGGAATTTCATATTGAGCCGCTGATGAGTGACTTTTTGTTTTTCTTTTGGGCCTCACGAAAACGAAGACTCGTCGTTTTGTTCTGTTTTCATTTTTTTAATGAATGTATGTATTTCTTAGGATTTAAGGAAGCAACAGAGAGTGAAATGAGGAGAAAGGGGATTAAGCCACGTGGACACGTTCATGCAGAAGATTTGATGGTTACCAGTCAAAGCTGGTGTTCGTGTTTTTGGTTGGAAATATTTAGATGGTGACTTTGCTCTCGTGTGAGACCGTTGAGTGTGACTCTAGACTCGGAAGCTCCTTTTTCTGTACCTTTTTATCTTTTTTTTTAATTTTCTCCTCTTTTTTTTAGGTTTGAAAATTGATATATTGAATACACAATTATTATTATATATTTGTTGTAAATTTCTCATTTTAAAAAGGTTTAGCATAAAATCAATATTATTAAATACTTATTTTTAGAATTACCAAAAACGGTCGGATCCAAAAACTTTATTACATACACTTTTATGTATGCGTTGATCAAACTAAAAGGAGCGTCGGTAGATCCGAACAAAATTAAAACCGAGGAAAAGAATGTTTTCTGAAAAAACATTGCCACCTATGTACGAGCAGTTAATGGTGGTTGTGTGTGTTCTAGTTAGTTTAGGAACAAGACGGTTGGTAGTTGAAGATACTTTAGGGGGGGAGGTTGTTAGTTCTTGGTATGTCTACTCTCTCATAAATCATAATCTTTCCTCTTTTCTTAAGATTTCTTCTTCATTTGCTTTGTTGATCTTTTTTAAGTATTACTTTTCTTATTCCAACACCTATTTTCGTCTTGAAGGGGTCAATCAACATAGATCGAATGTGAGACAAAACAACAGGAAAAGTTTCTGTGGAAACATCCAAATGTTAAAGAATGTTAGCTTTTGAAAAACAAAGCACACAACAGCTCTTGACTTGTTGGTTCTTTGATTTTGGTGCTTCCTACGCGCAAAATTTTTGGACAAAGTAGTGAAAAAGTGCATTATCTGTTTAATCACTTGCGTAAATGGTGTGAATGAGTTGAAAGTGACGTGTCTCCTCTCTTTCGCCAACGATGTCGGCGTGTCCCGTAATGACCGTCGTTGTTATCACATTTAAGAATTTAGTTTGGCTCAATAATCGTATGAATTTAATACATTCTTGCGTCAATTTCATGGCTTTAAATGTTTTTTTAGTACGTGTATATATTAGTAGCGATAAAGTAAAATTAACCCAGCAACTAACAGGAGGATAAAACAAGCAACAAAACACAAAATACAAACAAAAAAACACCAACTATTTTGACGTAGAAAACTCTTTTAATGTCAATAGGAAAAATTACGGGGCTTGTAAGCCTAGCTCAAAACTTCACTGATAACAATTAAAAGTAAATTACAATATTCAGCAAGTACATAATTGAGATATGATCTTTAACAATAATCAAAAGTATCAAATCTTAAAACAGATAACAAAATATGAGAAAAACTTCAGCTAAAAATAATAACAATTTTATAAATTTATAAGTAAATATCTAACTGTCAAAATTTGAACTCCACTATTAAAAAAGCATATTAAGATGTCAACTACTTCTGCTTAAAATTTTAAGCTAATCGGACAATGTTTGAATTTCTAGCATTTGATAACAATTATTATGTGCTAAAACTTGCTGAAAATTTCTTGTAAAAATTTTGGTTACTTTTGTTACTCAAAAAGTTACGAGAATTACTCTTTAATAGTGCTTAAATATTTAAGGCAAATCTCTATCGACCTTAAGACGTTAATCGTTAGTCTTGTACTTTTTTCATATAAATGAGGAGCCCAAAAAATCTAGCATATATTTATCAAATTACTTTATCTTAGATACTTTAATTTTCATTCTATTCGGTGTGTATATATATATAAGCAAGTTATCACAATGGAAGAAATTTAATGGGTAAAACTTTGAATAAAAAGAACTGAATGAGTAAAACTTTTTATTATTATAAAAAGAGTTAAACGTAAATATTATAAATTGTGAAATATTTTGTTTAAAAAGAGATATACATAATACATAATTTATTATTTAAAAATTTTAAGTTTAAATACAGTGTTCTAGTTATATACAAACTTATCTTTTAAAACTCTTTCAAAACCTTCTATTAATATCAAAATCAGGTAGGTAAAATCTAATAATTAGAGATTCATGAACAAGTAAAGTTGTTCTACAGTTCTTAAAAAACAAAACTGATCTACAGTTAAATAAGTTAAAAAGAAAAGACGTTCGAACAACCGAGAGACATGGTTACCGCGAACAAAAATTGTCTAGAGGTTGAGTGTCCACACATGGGGCGAGGGAAACACTTGCATTCACGAATGATTCCAGGATATTGCCCTTTTGAATCGTGGTGTGCCATGTAGATATGGAGGCGTTGGTGGTGGGGCTGATATTATTTGGGATAGGGTTTGGTTTCGAGAGAGGCTATTGATTATCAACTCATCACCTGACTATTGGACCGACGAGCAGTTGCCAAGTGATCCGTCGACTTGACACTTTTTTAACAGCTTCCCTGACATGGGGACAAAACTCTACTCTACAGTTGTCTCTTGGCCCTGAAAAAATCTTGATTCCTTAATTAATCACCGATTGATTCTTGCCTTCTTCGTCTTGAATAGGACAGATTATCTTGGTAATGATGCCTTTTTTGTTTTTAGATAACTTGGAACGTGTGGATTGAGTGGAATAGTCGTATAAATTGTGTAATTTTGTTTTATTAGATACTCTTGAGGATGTCATATCAATTGGAAAATGAGAAAAGTATCAACGCGTTACAACTTTATGACGTTAGCTCTCTTTTTGTCGCTGGATAATATGTGAAAAAAAAGTATTTTTATATTTAAAAATTGTTTTTAACTATATATACTATTCATGTTTTAATTTTATTTTTAATTTTAATCAAGTATCAACCAACAATTTAAAAACTCAATCTATTTAACTGGTTCAATTGTAAAAATTTGAACTGTTCAATTTTTCGATCCAGAATTTAGCTTTTGTTTTGATTTAATTTAATAATTTTTTATTAAAAATTGATCAATTTATTAATTAATCAGTAAATTTTTATACATTAATAAATTTTTATTAATTAAAATAAATCAATTCATTTTTATTTAACAAAATTTTAAATT
>JANJEY010000007.1:66168356-66187265 GCA_024703695.1 Erythroxylum cataractarum
CGTCAGTAGATCAACAACAGAGGCCGAGTATCGAAGCTTAGCTTCCACTACATGTGAGTTAAAATGGCTCACCCAACTTTTACAGTGTTTTCAGGTGAAACATGAAGGAGTCATACCTCTTTTTTGCGATAACCAAGCAGCGATTTACATTTCTAAAAACCCAGTTTTCCACGAACGCACCAAGCATCTGGAGATTGACCTCCATCTTAAATCATGCTTGCATCTTTTCTTCGAATGCCCCTTCAACAAAACTATATAGGTATATATCACTGCCTTATGTTCTTGGACAGATCCAGGTTTGGATTTGGTTGATATTATAAATCGTATCTCTTCACTTTTAGCATTTAGAAGACCAGTTCTTATTGTTGTCTTAAGAGTTTGTATTTATTCGCTTTGGAGATAACGAAATCTTTGACGATTCCATAACAAATCTTTTTCAAAAGAATGATTGACCTTCTTGATCATATCTAAAATTCGTGAGATTGTCTTGTCAAAGAATCTCCATCTGACTTACTGCTCTAATCTCCATCTGACTTACTGATTAAAAGTAAGTTCATAGTTGATCTTCTCAAAGGTGGGCCTTCGGTAATTGTCGTTGGTATTGTTATAGTATTCAGCACTAATCTTTCATAATGAGCATTTCTGAATGTAAGAAGCTTGATGATGCTACTGAAGTCTCTTAGTTGTCTACGTTGTAGTAGTTTTCGTTGTTGATTTATAGGATAAGTGCTTTTCCTTATCTTAAGACTCTGTATTTAATTCTTCTTTCATTAATTCAATTTCCTATTTTTTTTAAAAAAAGTTAAATGTCATTGTTCTTGTTTATAGGTGTTCATTATTCATAGATGTTCATTTACTTGACCATCTCATAAAATGTATTACCCATTTTCTATCAAGTTTACTAGTACTAAAGTCTGCAAACAATCAGTTACAAACATGCCATAACATACAAGATTACTCTAGCAGTGTAAGTTGCATGTAATAATTACTCCATACAAGATTATAGGAGTTAAATTATACAAATTACAAACTCAACGATATATGGAATCATCAAGCTTAGCATAGCATATGAAAATGAAAAATGAATCACAACTTAGTGTGATAGATAGAAACCCACCTTTAACTACTACCAAATATTATCCATATCAATAGTACATACACCTTTGCATTTAATTTTACACACTCTCCTCCTTTTCGAATAAGCATGAATATTATCCAACATGTTACGAGTGAAACCATCTGTACCTGCAAAATGAACATAAAATTTTAGTGAGATTTGCCATCACAAAACAGGGCACCATAGCATAATTATAGTTAGATGCAAAAGATTGCCCGAAGATGAAAATTGAACAAACTCAGCATTCCAGGTTTCCTAAACCAGAGACAACCAGATGTAAATGAGATGAAAAATTTACAGGAAGCAAAAATCAATGAAGTGAACAATAGTTACCTTTTGATCTAAAGTGCGCCACTCGTTAGTAAAATCATCTGTGACAGTACCTTCAATAACCACATTGGTGGTTTATCCAATCATTCGTTCTGCCTTTGACTCCTCTGGACATGAAACATAAGAAAATTTCAAACCATAATTATCTAATTTATATAATATAAAAGGAAGATCAATTATACAATATCATTATTATATCTAATTTGTTCATAACTAATGCTTGATGAACCCAAATGTTGTTCCAAAACTATCAATCTCTGTATTCAACAAGCTTCCATGTGAACATTCATAAAAAAATTGATATGTGCTTTTGTTATCGGAGCGCAAGGTTTACCCTTAATTACATATTAGATTACAACATCTAAATTAAAAACTCACGTTTAATAGCTTTAAAATTTTGACACATAAGTGAGAGAGCCTGAGAACTTTAGCCAACACTTTAACAATGATCCTTTACAAATAGCTACGTGAACTATGAAAAGGATCTTGAAACAAACTTTTTCATTTCCATTAACAAGTATTGTCGTTTCAAAGTTGGGCACCTATGTAGGCATGAAATTAGTTCTACTTAAGTACAAGTTAGAAATCACTAGGATAATGTTTGCACCAACCCAAAAAAGGTGAAATGACAAAAAAAAAGGAATCACTTAAACCACAACACATTACTAGACATCAACTACTGAATCTTTGATAAACACCCTACATATAGGAAACTTCCATCAAATGATCATAGAACAAAAAAAATTGCTCTTTGATACGTGGTACATTATGTGAAAAATAAGGTCTCATTCATCCAATAATCATGAGTATTGGTATATAAGAAGTTTAATAGTGAACAAAAAACATGTGAAGAACACATAGAATCCACCAAAAACCTATTAAAGTTTAATAGTGGTGATAATATCAAAATCTATTAGTGCTCTTTTCAAAATTAAATCTCTCACACATCCACCCACTAAGTAGATATTCTTTCTTGCATAATTCCTTAACTGCGTAGATTTTCTCGCACAATGAAAAGACAACCCAAATTGCAGTTGTAAATAAACCTTCTTTCTTGTTCAACTTAGTTCCTAAAAATGAGAACCTCAATTTCTTGTTCTATACGAACCTGGCAAAATAAAAAAGAGTAAGGTCATCTAGGTACTAAAATGGCAACACCTAAACAATTAGTGAAAAACTAAAAGTGGGTATCAATAAAAAATGGATTTTGAAGCAATAATTACCATCTTTCTTTCTATCTAAACAACTAGTTGCTTGTCACTACCTAGGGAAGGAATTGAAAAAGAACCCACAAATTAACAAAGAGAAGAAACGAAAGGACTGATTGAAAATGAATCACTTTCATT
This sequence comes from Erythroxylum cataractarum, assembly GCA_024703695.1. Lineage (NCBI taxonomy): Eukaryota > Viridiplantae > Streptophyta > Magnoliopsida > Malpighiales > Erythroxylaceae > Erythroxylum > Erythroxylum cataractarum. The sequence continues at coordinate 66,171,150 of JANJEY010000007.1, forward strand.
AAATTACCTAAACTATATGATAAATGGGTACTTGAAAATGCAGCAAAGATGATGTATTGCGAGAGGTTGGAACATAAGGATGAGGCTAGAACATTTCTAGTTAGAAGGCGATGACTGAAACATGACAAGGAGACTGGAAACACAAGGAGGAGCTGGAAATGAAAGGAGGATGCTAGAGGAAGCTCAAAATGTGAGAGACGAGGATGGTGGAGGATGTTAGAAACGAGAGAGCAAAATGGTGGAGGAGGTTGGAAACACGAGAGAGGAGGACTATGGAGGAGGAGGCTGGAAAGGCGAAACAGGAGGACGGTGGAGGAGGCTAAGGTGTGAGAGAGGAGGACGCTAGGAGACAGATATTAGGTTTCATAAATAATAAATCGTCATTTTCGTTCATAAACACTGGAATTCGCTACGCTTTCAATAAATTGTCACTAACCTTTATTGCTCCTAATTGATTGTTTTAATTTTCCTTTGGTGATGATTCTAGAAATCATCACCAAAGTCCAAATATTTGGTGACGTTTCTTCAAATTTGTCACCAAATTCGTTTCTTTGCTTAACCTTTAGCAACCATTTTTAAAATCGTTGTCAAAAGATTAATTTTTAGCGACTATTTTTTTTAAATCGTACCTAAATGTTAATATTTGGTGACAATTTTTAAAATCGTCGCGAAAAGTAAACTTTTTAGCGACTAACGTTCCAAAATGTCGCTAAAAGTTAACCAAATCGTTGCCAAATATTGAAATCATTGCCAAAGGCCAAATATTTGGTGACGTTTCTTCAAATTTGCCACCAAATTTGTTTCTTTGCTTGATCTTTAGCGACCATTTTTAATATCGTTATCAAAAGATTAAATTTTAGTGACTATTCCTCTGAAATCGTTGTTAAATGTTAATATTTGGTGACGATTTTTAAAATTGTCGCGAAAAATAAACTTTTTAGCGACTATCTTCTAAAAAATCACTAAAAGTTAACCTTTTGAAGACGATTTTAAAAATTGTTACCAAATATTTATCTTTAGCTACGATTTTAAAATCACAGCAAAAAGAACCGTAGCCTTTTTCCTACTTTGTTGTAGTGAATGGGCATGCAGTGATATCCACCTTGGATCGACTGCAAAAGATAGAAAAAGCATGAGATCTGGGATATCTGCTTTTCACAATAATTTTGTTCACTTTGTGCCTACTGATTCGTGAAAGGGTATAAACTAATCCTCCATTATTGCTTTACCAATTCGTCCTCCAGTGGATTATAGAGAAGTGTAAAGTTACAAGATCCATATGATTTTGTTGCCTCACATGGCTAGATTAGATTGGTATACCAATCTGTGTAATCTAGCCTATCTTATAATATTTGTTTAGGTCCAGGAACAATGATGAATGATTTTTAAAAAATATCTTTATATAGGGAATAGAATTATAGATCATCTAAATATTTTTTTAAAGATAAAAGAATTCATTCGTTGAGCCATAAAAGCAGGGCCTTTCTTAATATTTTATAGACCTCAGATAAAGTAAAAAAGTTCTTATTTTTGCCTATGTTTGAGCCTCATATAGAATAAAATAAATAAATATAGGTCATTTTTGTTGTTCTTTACGAGATCAAAAGTTGATCTTATTTTGTTTTATTTTATTTTTTTTATTTAGATAAAAATATATTCTATTTTATCATTTATAAAGATGGACCCTGGGCAGGTGCCCACCTTGCCCTTGCCCAGGGTTGGTCCTGCATAAAAGGCACCAATAAATCTTTAGAAAGTTGGATTAAGCAATAATAAAAACAAAGCTTTTATTATTCATGATAGTAAATACTAAGAGAGTGCTAAATAATAGCTGAAATGGAGGCTAAATCACTCTTAAAGTAAAGGTAGCTCACAACCACATAATTCATATAACTGTTTTTTGGTCCCACATTTTTTGGCTTTACTTTTCAAACTCTTCATAGCTACAAGCCAACTAGTCAAAGAAGTTTTTGATTTTAGGGACCCTTTTCAAATAATATTATGACAAACAGTTGAGAGGAATGAATTTTCCAAACTTTGTATTAAGATTCGGAGGAACAAGTCCAGTGTTTATTAACACATCAAAATTCAAATAAGGAATAAAGAAGTAACATGATTTTGGTATGACAACTGAACTTACTTCTTAATATGTCAGAGAGGATATCTAGTCTCTTCACGCTAGAATTGAGTCAGCCAAGTAATTGTGAATAATAATAAATCGTTAATTATTTTATTTTATTTTATTTGTATGTAGAGTGTTTTCCTTCAACTCATTGTAATTTTGTATTAGTTTTGTCTAGTTAATGCAATATTTATTAACAAGTAATTGTAAATAACTTGTGGGATTTCCAAAGGCAGGGGGTTGAGTTAAGTCAATTGGGACTGTACATTGGAATGGTTTGTCATACAAAATTTTACAAGTGCACGATCGTCAAAATTCTTAAAAGATTCATACCACTTGGTACATCGAGAATAACATAGTTCACGAAGTTAAAATGTTAGTTCAAAATCAAAACAACTCTTTTTAGCAATTCGAGTCTTTGAACTGCTAATGTGGTACAGTGCCCCGATTTCTTCAAGGACCTACTTGTGTGTTCCATACTTTGTAATCTTCTCTTTAAAAGCATATGCTTAATGTATCATCGTAGGCTTGTAGCTATGTCTCCAGGTTTGAAATTTCCGAGGAGGATAATTCACACGAACTCCATTATTCACAAAGGCATAATCGGTATATCTGTCAGTTCTAGTACTAACCTGTAATATATAGATTACCTCAGAAGCATCGATTGAAGGCTTGGAGTTATTGGTGGAGGGTTAAGGAGACGATCCCCTGATTTTTGAGAAAAACAAAAGTGTTGTAGTTCGACAAAATCTTTGTGTTTCGAACAAAAATTCGAAGCCCGCAATGTTTTTGTTTTTCCTGGTTAACTTCTTATGTTAAAAAAAAAATCGACTTCTTCTTTTGGCATGATTTCTCAAAGAGCCAAGAAAGCTTATTGGATAATTATCCGTTTCTAAGATAAAGAAGACAGAAATAAGATTAATTTGGTTCGTCACGACCTTTGCGTGCAAGAGAATCGTCTACTAGAATTCGCAGGATTTGGTCCGTGTGTCGGTTGAATTCTCTCTTTCATTAGTTGCAGAACATTCAGTTGAAAGAAAAGCTTACGTACTGAAAAGGACTTAATGAAAAGTCATTTCATAAAAACAACCATATACTCTGTTATTCAGGTTTTCTGGTCAAGGAAGCTTTTTGTTGGTCTTTGTGTTGTCTGGTGCATTTCACGTTCCGGGAAGCTTCCCTGCCACCTTCTTCTTGTTATATTGACTTGCAACATTTTCCACTTGGGCACTTGGTTTTTGTAAACCCAATTCCTGTTTTTATCTGTAGCCATAGTTTCATTCGAGAAGAAAATTTACAGCGATTAAAAATATTTGCTTTTGAGAGAGACACAGTGAAGACATTATCTTTCAATTCCAGGGACCCCTTTTGTCTATTAAACCTTTCTAGCCAAGCTTTTCTCTTTGCCTATCCCTGTTTTGGACATGGGTTTCAATAATTTTTACATTTATTAAGATACAATAGATCCTATCTTCTTCTTCTCCTTATATAGGAAACGAATTCTAGTTATTTTCCATATCTTTGATTCATATTGAAACATCGAGAAGAATAGGCTGCTTTCGATTGTTTGAAGCTTTTGTCTGTTCCGGGAGTTGTTCTTTGTCGTCAATATCAATGGCTGGAATGTTACCTGGTGTGGAAAGCGCTCGGAGGAGACGATTCCATCAGAGCGGAGACATGCCTAGCGTCTCCACTCACGGCTGTTCAAGGCGGTCGTCCTTTTGCTTGTATGCCAGTAACCTTAAAAGTTCTCATCTTTGCTCGAACCGCTCTCTGGTAAAGTCCCTTCTCTCCAATCCTTCCTTCTCTGAATCTTTTGTCACTAGGATGATTGTTTCTGGATCTATAACTTCCAACCCCACTTATCTCTTTTTGTATCTGATAACATTTACTTTGTTGGAACTGTAACAGAGAAGAGGAGTACTGAACCATACATCTGAAGATGAGAAACTAGGAGAAAGAGCTAGAGAAGCCAAGGAAAGATTAAACGAAAGGCTGAGAAATCAAAGCAAATCAGCTACAAGAAGGTACCTAACTGCAGTTGCAGCTACAAACTTTTGTAGTTCCCATGTTGGGTGTGTTCATTGTCTTGATGTTGTTTGGTTATCCACATGTCAGGGATGGTAGTTCTGGGAGACCAGTGGCACAAGGGGAGTTTCAGACAGCAGTGTTTAGTACGAGGAGTAGTAGATACAAGCGGTTCAGTTGGACCAAATTTAGCTGGAGAGCTAGTGACCAAGATGAATGCATAGTCTGTCTTGAATGGTTCAAACCTGGAGACCAACTGATGCACTTACCTTGTGCTCATAGGTTCCATACCATGTGTTTGGTCCCATGGCTTGAGACCAACTCTCATTGTCCCTGCTGTAGAATGGAAATACACGTTGAACTCTCTTAGCAGTATTGTTCTTCTTTTTCCTTTTGTCTTTGTACATACTGTGAGATGATGCTTTTGCTGTTAGAAACTTCGTGTCTTATTACTGAATAACAATTCTGGCTAAATATAAAATCTTATTCCTAACATTCACAAATTTTAGTATAGTTTTCAAGTTATGATAAATGACAAACAGAATTTGCAAGATACCGAGGAATGAGAAACTGTGTCACAAATTGTTGGGAAGCAGTCGGATTACGACGTGACCTCAAGGACATGAGATGAAAATAATGAAATGCTTATGTATTAGTACACGAAATAATTTATTATTTCATGATCAAACTCTACTTAGGGCAAAATATGAGATCAAATCTTCTGTTTTAATTAGTCATTTCTTACTATATTTTATTAAATTTTATCAACATATTTATGTAGGGTTCACACAAATATGTAAATCAGATTAAGTGATATAGGATGGAGACACTCTAATGAAAACAAAATGTTCCAGCATTTTGTATCAACTTCCATGCAAAAACTCACAGTTACAGAAGATTGGAGCACATTGTCCCCGTTAGGTTGTTCCAAGTTTCAACTCTGAGCTACTTAATTTTATCAAAATATTTATGTAGAGATAATATTTAATGAAACCCCAAATCTACGAGGAAGTATGGAACTTATTATTTTCTGACAAATTATTGTGACCTAAATTGAATTAATTATTTAAATATAACATTTAAAAGAGTTTATGAAATTAAAACTTAACAATTCAATATTAAAATTATTACTCCCTCCGTTTCATAATAAGAGTCGTTTTAAAAAAACACACGCTTATTAAGAAAGCTAATAAAATTATAGATATACCCTTATTAATACTTCCATTCCATAAAATTACCTCGGTAATCAGCATCTTAAATGAAATTGTGAGAGAAATTGCTTTGAAATTATGATTTGTATAATTAAGATGAGAGAAAAATGAAAGGTTAATATTGGAAGAAAAGTTATAAACTATGTAAAACAACTTGAAACGGAGGGAGTATAAATTATTCTTCAACCATCTTAAAGTTGCTAAATATAGATTATATATTTAATTGGCAAACGAATCTGAATTCTGACTCCGACGCAAAATCTTTAAACTGATAGGCCATATAAGAGACAACATTCTAAGTAACAATTAAACCACGCCTTAAAAAAACTTAGATATTGCAAAAACAGTTGAGGACAATGGGAAACCAACCAGGTGACCTATTGCGTCTTCATGTCCTTAACGAAAGGTAGCAGACAGGAGTGACTCTTGTTGATAAGAACTTTTGAAATTTTAGCACGTAGAAAAGCAAAGCCAAGTGACTCTCATCGCTCTGGATGTCACTCTCTATCAACGTTGCTTTGCCCCACCTTCACTTTGAATCTGTCTTTTAGCTCTGACATCACTAAATAATGCAATACACTTGTCCAAACTGTGGGCCACCCGCAAGTTTTCCCTCATTCAACTCTCTCTCAAGATCATCAAATTGGCTTTGATTTCACAACGCAAATCATCTCTTCTATATGTTAGTGAGCCAAAGCCACATGGTATTCCAATTAGTATCTAGAATTCAATAAGATAAAGACACCCAATTATTTGTTATAATTTACTAAAAGCCATCTTTTATTTAATCTTTTTTAAAATTATGGTTTATTTTAATATTTTACTTATAATTTAATTTTTTTTGATCTTATCTCCGCTGACAATCAATTACATCTTTTAAACTTTAAATCTCTTAAATTATTGCTTAAATTTTGCTATGATTTTTAAAATATTGTTTTAAATTTTGCGACATTCCACACACAACACCAAAAAGAAGTTCTGTATGTAGCAAGTATTACACAATTTTCTTGAGGTCCTTATTTTGTGTTTTTTTTTTCATATTATTTCTTTTACGGTATTAACAATGTTTAACATCTATTATTGCACTTTCCTTCTATTATTAAGAGGATGCTTGGTTGATGAGTTTGGGAAATGGTTAATGGGTAAGTAATAAAAAATGAGTAGTTGATTGTTGATTATTATTATAGAGGCAATAGTTTGATATCCTATTTAGTAGAGGAATGAAACTCATTCTTTAGTAGTAACTTTTAAAAAATATATATTTTAATACTAATTAATTAATTAATTAATTAATTATAATTAATTAATTATATTATAATTAATTAAATATAATTAATTTCAATATAATTAATTCATTAATTAAAATATTGTAATTAAATAATTACAATATATTAAATAATTATTTTAATTAAATAATTACAATAAAATTAATTATAATATAATATAATTAATTAATTAAAATATAACAATAAAATTAATCATAATAAAATTAATTAATTAATTAAAATATAATAAATTTTATTGCTTAACATTTTTTTACAAACTAATCAAATAATGGTAATTATTCATTCCACTTAACATGATTATAAACATAATATCTATAAACTATTGTAATTAATTAATTAATTAAAATATAATAATTTTTATTATTTAATACTTTTTACAAACTAATAGAGAATGGTAATCATTCTTTTCACTTAATATACTTATAATGATAATATCTATTTGTATTATTTACTATATTCATTTCTATTCTTGTTATCATTCTTTCGTATGAACCAATCTCCTAAATAATCAAAATGTCAAATTTTTAATGGGCTCCAAGAAATTAAGGCTGAAGCATAATATCATTTCAACATTTAGTTGGGAACCGAACATTCGTGAATTTGACGTTTTGAGAGGTTGTGTGTAAATAGTGATGGCTATTAGTAAACTAAAGAAGAAAGTCAATTTTCCATCACATCATATTCTCACTCTCATTTTGTTGCTAATTGTCTAAATTTAAAGGAAAAAGCAGCAAACAACTAAATATACTTTTAAAAAAGAAACTAACCTTTGCGCTGCAGCATGTAGTTATTAACTAATTGATAATTTATAATTAAAAGTTAATTCTGCCGAAGTTGTCCTTGCAACTAATTCTTGATGTGATAAAAAATTAGGCTTAATTCAATTGAAAATCAATAAATTAAATTAAATTTGATTTAATTAACTTTAGATTTGAATTTAAGTGTTAAGGTTTAATTAAATTTCTAATTTTTTAAACCTAACTAATTATGAAAATTTTTAGTAATGTTAGTTCGAAATTCATATATTAAATTAAAATTTAAGAATTTAAATCAATTTGTAATTTAATTTGTTGTTATCCTTAATTTGTGAACTATTTCGCATTTATAATTTGTAAATTCTGATTAAAGAAAAACTATAAAAAAAAACTACTTCAACAACATGTCTAATATAAAAACAGCTTGGAAGGAATGGATCAACGCTTCTAAAATTCATATTTTTATTATGTCTCGTTTACAAGCATAGAAAAATGTTAGCGTGCACTACACGTGATGGGCAAACGACAACGTTCACCAAATCATTGATTTATAGGCTACTTTTATAACACTACCGTCGCTGTCCCAACGGCTAGTACTAAAAGTGACCGTTTAAGCACCTGTAATTCAAAATCTTGGTGAACCCAGGCAAGCTCTGTTTTAAGAAACCATATATAGATTCACATAAAAATGTCACAGACCAACCTAGGAAAAGAAAGAGGAGCAAAAAAGGGAATCGTTCAAAAAATTGTCACAGAATCTCCATATCTTTAAGGTCTGGCAACTCGGAAGAATCGCCTAGAAGCTTGGTCACACCAATAACTGGTTCAGACAGCAAGAAGAAGAGAGCATCAAAAATGGTCTACTCATACACACCAACTTACTATTCCACACTCCATGACTCAATCACCTCTCTTTGCAAGACGATTCTCCCATTTTCCTTGAAGAAAAAGCGGTTGCCGGCTGCTGAGCACAGGCTTGCAAAGCTGCAATCTGATAACTTGAAGTGGCAGCAAGACTCCTTCCATCAGATCCTTAACTTGATGGGACTTCATAGAGAAGGGATCTTAGCTGAAAATGAGGTTGCTGCTTTTCGGACGCATTTGCTTGAGACCCTTATCGCTTCTCCACCTGAACATGAACAAGCTGCCATCTTAAGGGATAAGCTGGTTTTCTTGCAGGTTAGTTTCTGACAAATGTTGTATCTACGTTGTAAAATAGCTACTTTTTCACTAGTTTCTTCGATCGACTTGGTTGAGTTTCACTCCCAGTGTAATCTCAGAAATCAACTTTTGAGTAAAAAAGTTCTGATCTTTAGACTTATATATGGATCTGATATTAGTAATATACCAATTTGTTGGCCTCATTCCTGTAGGAGCTGCTTTATGCACAGTGCATATCAGAAGACGAGTATCATTCTTCAAAGAGGCCTTTGCTACAAAGACTAGCAGTTCAAGGAGCAGAAATTGAGGCTAGAGATGTTGTAGTGGCTGGCCAAAAGGATCCCAAAGAGAAGACAGACGAAGTTTGGTCAGTAATCGATTTAAAAGATGATAAATGCTTGAATGCCAAGGAAGAAACTCTGCAACACACGAACAAATCAAAGTCGAGCTCAGCTATGAAGCAAATCAAAGGAGCAGCATCAGTTTTTGGGTTTATGTCATCTCACAAACAAGTGAAATGCAGAGAAGAAAAGAGCATATTTGACATTGAAGCCAAAGTCAACTCCTTTGGTTTTGTTACTGGTGAACATGAAAATGCAAATTGGGAAGGCCAGTTGAAGGATAATGAAAGCGAAACCAAGTCGATTCTTATGCTTGAAAGTGTAATACCAGTTGAGAGCAGAAAGGAAAGTGGAAGCACTGATAAGACAATGAGGAAACCTTTCAGGACTTTGTTCTTAAGGGAACAGAGAGAGGCATGTGATGGAGGTGGAAACAATGGAATTGATTCTCGGGAGAAAGCATCAAAATCGGCCAAAAAACAGTGGGGTTTTGATGGATTTAAGAAGTGGAAGAGAAATGAATCTGAAGATGAAACTGCACCTTTGCCCCTAAATATCGAGAGATCAGACTGTGAAGCATATACAGCAGGATCATGCCACCTTGTCAATAGCCCCATTGGCGAGGGACCAAACACTAAACAGATCAAGAAGAAGCTGCACTCAAATGGTTCCCCTTCTGATTTTTTCATTGACAAGGTCCATTCTTGAAGCTTTTGTTTTCAACTTTAACCTTAGCTCTAGTTTCTTGGCGTAACTCTCTATGCACACTGCAACTCAGGTAGTGGGGAATAAGATAAAGAAGGAGCTGTTAAGAATTCAAACAGAACTCGGCACCTCAAATCAAAATTTTAAGTTCTCCGACGACCAAATCGAAGCAATATCCACCAAGCTTCCTGTTGACAAGGCTGATCTGCAAAAGTTCTTTCCCAAGTCATGGTGTGAGCGATACAGTGATGTTGTACTGGATGTTGTGAAGAAAGAATTCAAGGATCATGTGGGTGAAATGGAGGAGATGCGAAACGTTTCCAGAGAGAAAAATAGAAAAAACTCAATGAGATGGACAACATTTGATGATGATGATACTGGGAATTGTCACCCAAATTTCTTTGCTCCCTCAAGTCATGACTATGCTACCTCCAGGAATCAGAATCTAATGCCAAAGGAAGAACATGCATATGCAAATCGCTCCCATGGCGTTAACAAGTCCTTCGAAAATCCATTCTTCCATGATTGTGATCTAAGCAGTAAAACATCATCTTACCAGAACCCCTTTTGGACATCAGGGCATGGGACCTTGCATGGTTAGAACTGGAAGTCCGAGAGTACATGGAAGTTGCTCACCTAATACGGTCGCCTTATGTTCAGTGAAAGTCCAAGATTACATGGAAGTTGCACATTGAATACTGTAGCTTATGTTCAGTGAAAATGTGGTAATGTATGAACTTGAAGAACTCTGTTCTTCCAAGATTTGAACATCTCTTCATGATTCTTTGCATGTATTTATGAGATAATTAGAGACGTAACAAAGTGTATTTCCAAATGCTTACATATAAAGTAGTTGCTGTTACACAGTGACAGATGGAAAATAGTATCCGTTTCCAATTATGTATGAATTCTGCTGGAAATGAACTTTTATGAATTCATACGGAGTTGTGTGTGAAGTAATTTAGAAAAGAAAAATAGAAAATATAAGAACGGTATATATACAAATTTTCAACTCAAAACACGTTCTGGATTGACGACATTAGGAGTCTCCCTATGTCCTTGACGAACATCTCCTCGACAAAGAGGACATACCCTGCAAAATCACAGGAGGGGGGCAGCGAAGTGTCAGGACAGGAAGGGGTAGGACAAGGGGGCAGCAAAGCCAGAAAGAAGCAAAGGGCAATCGTAATAATACCCATGTATCTCTTTAAGCCATTTGTCAACGCAAGACATGTGGTACTCATGGTGGCAAGGAAGAACTCTTATTTCCTCGCCTTCGTCATAATCCGCAAGGCAAATATAGCATCTGTACATCACATTAGATCATATATTTTTCATTTAAACTAAGGCTGCTTTGCCTTGCAAAGATTGTTTGGAAAAGAAACTTACTGATCAGTATCATCTCCACCAACTGCTTTGTCTGCCTTCTTGTGACTCTTGAGAGGGAAAGAGTCGACCAATGATTCAGGAGCCGGTAGTGACATCATAGATAGGGAAAGAGGCACAGGCTGCCGATGAATTTCATCCAGAACCTGCGGTTTTTACAAAATAACAGTATTTGCAGGTGTAATAACTACATAACTTCAACCAAGGCAAAAAGGAAAGCAAATTGATAAAGGAAAGCTACCTCAAAAAGAGCTTCAGCAACCATCACTATCCTTGATATACTAGCACGGGTGCTAGACTCTTCGGTTGTCAAGAATGATTCACAAGAGCATGTACCATCAGGGTGTAATCCCGTTGGACACGAAGTCATTCGGTGACCACCATCATCTAGAGCACTACGAAGTCTTTCCCAGACCTGTGCAAAAAGTTTTGCAGAAAATGATTCTTAAGAATTATAAAGCGAAAGATAATCCCTGGAAATTTGTTGTATTTTGTTACCACTAGAAAACAATTGTTATTCCAAAAAATTAAAGTAACATTTATATTCAAAACAAAAACTGAAATATGACCATGAACTTGCAACCAAAAGATAGTTGAGGACTGTGGGCAATTAATTCACGTAAGATACTGAATACCACTGCCATCCCACGAAACCCAATTTTCAAAATCATTCAAAGTATTGGTTATAATAAAAGCAAAAAGCAGTCAAATATAATACACAATCCAAAACTCCCATCGTTGTACAAATTCAAGTTGGCTGTGTTCATAAAAGATGAACATCATAAATGGTACTTAAAATCACCTCAGATCTAGAGCGTTGTCTCCGCTCATTGAAGTTATGAACTCTACCACCCAAGTATCTAGAATCACTGCCCATCCCGTCATCATAAAGATCAGAACTAAAATCAAGGAGCCATCTATCACGAGATACAGTGTCATTGATGTTGTCTGTTGAGAAAACAATGGTCGATGAATCAGCAACCCTTCTTGAACTACGTCCAGCAAATGCATCCCAAAAAAGTCTTCGACTGTTTCTTGTAGCTTCACGGCTGCTTGCATCACCATTATCACTAGAGAAGATATTGGATGATATACTCAACACATCTACCTGAAGAACACTTCCATCTGCACCCTCCAGGTCCTCACTGGATACCATATATCCTAAACCTGAGGGTGATACTTCATGTACAGTTTCATTTTCAAGAGAGTGTAAACCGACTGAAACATCAAAGCTATGAGGAACAATATCAGAATCAGGATTCAAGAAAGCTGCCACTTCTCCCATGTGATTTTCGTTAGGCACAGCATCATCATATGAACCTCCAACAACTTGGGAAGACAAACCATTTGGATGTACAATCTCGGGACAGACTTGAGGAACAACTTTGTTCTCTGAATTTTCATTGCCATTGACTACATTATTGTTAGAAGAAACATTTACAGAAACAGGATTTGAAGAAGATTGTTCCTTAAATGAAGTACTAGCTTCGGTTCTATTTCTATTCCTACAAGATTCATCATGGCTATAATCTTGGCTTACCTGATATGGAGGAACTAACTCCCTACTTTCAGACAAGCATTCCCCTTGGCTACTTTCTAAACTTCTTAAATCATCTCTAGTGAAAATTCTCTCGCTAGCTGTAAGGCTACTTTGAGAAAAAGGTCCTGTTTCATTATTAAAGGGGGTGCATCTTGTTCCTTCTTCAGAAACAACAGATGATTCCTCTGCAGAGTAGATGATTTCATTCACAACAGGATCATGATGTTTTGCTGGATTCAGAGGTGTTTCATCTGGACAATCTTCCCACTGCAGAATATTGCATAAACATCAGTCTCTTTTACAAAGTGCTTATCAAAATTCAAATAATTCAGATTTTTAGGATCCTGAACAAGGTTGACACCACCAAACACCATAACTCTAAATCAGCCAACAAATCTGCAGCTAGAGCTAATTACTGCAACTAGCACATGTTTAAAAGAAGTATTTAAATAGATCCGTCTCAGACTCACTCATGTAGCAGAACTACATACCTTCTGTCATAATAGTTTTGATTCTGTTGTCCACCATTTCATTAAAAAAAATGGCCTCTAATTTTCACTTTGAGATAACTCTTAAATATTTTGTGACCATGAAATAGCTTTTCAGTAAATAGTTCCAGAAGCCTTAGACTACAGATATAGTAAAGCTTCTTCACTATTTTCAGTCATCAGACATGGGAAAAACATCTGTTAGTAATTGGAAGTAGATCATATTGAAAAGTGTGCATGTTAAATGTCAAAATTTGTGTTTCTCAAATATCATACCAGGTTTGATAAAACAAAATTAATTATATTTTTGTTATAGAGATCAGTTACAACCATGAACACTATTTACAAATGCAGTTCCAATGACTTAGCGTACGAACTGAAGCATCAGCAGATATTCTGCTTAACTAAGTAAACTACCATTCCCGGTAGATTTGTAACTATATGACATTACAACTTATAATTATTTCCATATCATGTAATGTATTATACTCTTTTACATTTCCGCCTAGTGCGATAAATCCAGTCAAATGCTTTTAAATAATACAAATCCAACTTTGGCCAGTAACTAAAAAACATAAATTCAAGTAATTAAAACAGCCAACTGTGACGCATTGAAATGATATAACCAAAGAAGTTACAAGTATGGATTCAACGATAACCTACCCAGAGTTAAAATACATCTTACATAGGATAAAGAAAAAATCTTTATAGAAATACAAGCATACAAGTGTAGGCCATTGAGTTGAGCATAAATAAGTGGTGTTAAATGTCAAATTTGGACATCATAATGTTTCACAAGGTGAATTGCTTGATAATGTTAGATGTGATGAACAAAGACAACCGAGTACATGAACAAGCAAATGTCAAATCCAGACATAAGTCAACGTAGAACAATTGAAGTCTGTGGGCAACGGAAGAAATTGCCAAGAAAAGAACCATAATATACTCAAAACAAGATCATAAGGGCGGACTTCCACTTAATCAACATAAAAAATTATCATCTCTGAATAAAAAAAATCAAGCCACTCTGCAACCAACACAAATTTTACGAACCATCAGCATCAATCCGTCCAAAAGTGAAAACTTCAGCACTAATTCATCCAAAGCTGAAAACATTTTGAAGGTCTAGATCCATAATGATCAAAACAATATAAAGAGGCAAAATGGGTTTTATTTCTCCTTCGGATTAAATCGATTCCTTCTAAGTCGTATCGGGTTAACACCAGTTTCACAGTCACCGATCAAGAAGTGATAAAGAAATCTGAACATAAGAGGGGGGAAAAAAGCACGTGCGTATTCATGATTGCTTATCGAGTACCTGACAAATGTTCTGAGAAGAAGAGCCGCCGCATACGAGAGAAGAGAAGAGGTTGGCGCAGTTGTTGCGGTTGGCTCCGACCCGTGAAGGGCGGATCCCCATTCGGCTATTGCCCGAACCCATTTTGTACAGAGACAGAGACAGACACAAAGATTGGCTTTAGGACAAACAGAGGCTGTGAAATGGTAGTAATGGGAATCTGGAGAGAGAGAGAGATGTTTTTGGGTAGAGTTTTTTCAGACAAAATAATTAAAGTTCAAGTCTTTGGGAGGTTTTAGGTAAGTACTAAAACTAACAAGGTGTCTTGTTCATTCGGTGGTTTCCTAGAGACACTCCGTTTATGCTCTGCCACATGATGTACCTTAAAAAAACTATACACCTCATGCAATTTCCAAAACATGAACTTTATTGCATTCATAGGCTTTATTTAATAGTTAGTAAAAGTAACTATAATGACTATAATTTTACACCATACACCAAGCAACTTGATTGATTCACATGTCATAGGTATTGCCAGATTGAGTTGAGAGAGGTAGTTTATAAGTCAAGTATGAAGTTGCCCCTTTTAACCTACCACATCAAATGTGGTTAAGGATTGAGAAATCGCAACCCATTTAAGAAATTGCAACCCATAGTCATCATCGGAACAGAGGAGCTACAGAGAAGCAAAGTGAAAGGCTCTTTTCATCCCTCGTTAGGATTGAGTTGTAACCCGTAGAAAAAGTGTAATGTTGTAAGCATGTCATCATGGAAAATGGTCAAAATAATAGAGATGGAAAGAATTGGATTGAAGATAGGGCTCATTTGGATTAAGTCATTGGACCAGACGAGGCATAAACAAAAACTGTAAGATTGGGATCTTGTTGGACTTCAAAATATTTTATATTGTATTTATAATATAAAATATTTGAAAGTGATTAATAAAGATGATTCAGTCCCATAAAAAGTTTGTACTTTCTTGTAATTTTATTATGCTAAATTAATAGATAAAATAATAAATTCATATGATTTAATCTTTATTAAATGAAATAAAATATGAACTTATGATAAAAATAAAGAGAAGTTGAAGTCCATACATCAAAAGCTTTGTTGATATGTATAAAGTTTTTAAGTCAAAGTTTTTTAAAAAAAGGTTTTTAATCTATTCAAGCAAATTTAATCTTTTTGAGATCCAAAATAAAGTTCCGTTACTCTTTGTGTTGACGCCAAGTCAAGGTCTACTGAATAAGAGGAGGCTATGCGAACAAAGGAAGAGATATACAGCAATAAAATAAATAAATTAAAAATAGAACAAAACTTAAATCAGCAACATAAAACGTTTAAGATTTAAAAATTTAAAATGGTATTAAATCATCATAAAAATTAAAGATATGTCTTTATCTATAAAATTTTGATTTTTAATAAAAAAAATTATTTAATAGATAATAATTGTTTTATTTAGGTTTATAAAAAGTTAAATGATTCCGAATTTTTATAATTTAACCGGCTAAATCGGTTAAACTTTTTAATCATTACTTATAATAAATAAATTAGAAAATTACAAAAAATAGAACTAATTTTAAATAATGCTATATTTTTATTTATAAGCATGCGTAAGTATAAGCTGAAATTAAATATAAAAAATAACAAATAAGAGATATTATTATAATATTATCAAGAAATTGTTAAGATGTTGATTTTTAACATAATGTTATCATCAAAATTGCATATTACCATATTTTATATTAATTTTTTAACAATTATTTTTATCCTTATCGTAAATATTATTTATAATT
>JANJEY010000007.1:66208365-66226881 GCA_024703695.1 Erythroxylum cataractarum
GTGTCATTCATCATGATGTTATTAGGAATCTTTGCAGTTTTGTGCATAAATCCATATTGGCGAAGGGCATGGTTTTATTTTGTAGGGAAGATAATGAACAATTGCTTTTATTTTGTAGTGGACAACATTCCTATGTTGTCCAAATATAGATTTTATCAACCTTTTGAATAGGGTTTGGTATTAAGTACTTAAGTTCTATGCTTCTGATTTCATTTTGCTGGTTGTATTTCAGTAAGCCGAGATTGTTTTAATCAATCTCAACCTATTATGATACAAACATGAAGCAAAGATAAACTTTCTAATTTTTCAAAGATACGATTTTTCTTGAGGAAGGTCCATCATGGCATCAGCTATACGTTACTTAGATTTGATGTATTTTTGTAAATATTTAATTTATAAATTTTTTATATAAAAAGCGAAAGAAAAAAATAAAACAAAAAATAAAAACGATAATAATTCAATTCCAACAAAGTTGAGAATTTTATTAGCACGTTGAGCTAAGTCAATGGCTGACTTTTTACCACGTAGGATCTGCAGTTAACTAACATGGGACTGAAAGAGAACTAAGTGGACCCCACATTGTTGACAATTATAATAATAAAAATAATAAATAACAGACAGAAAAATCTGTCAGACAATGCCATTGTCTAACATCCACTGGAACACGAACAACTAAAGAATTCCATTGATAGAATCGATAAATAAACAAACTATTAGATTCCTAATTTCATCAAGCTCTTTTAAATCTCTAGGAAGGGTGCTCTACAATGGAATCGACGTCGTTGGAGGTGAATGTGACCAAGAAGGTCGACGGTGATGACTCCGACACCGATAGCAGCGGCCTTGCAGGCCATCATAGGGTGGTCAGCAACGGTAATATCGGGATGCCCTGGGCGCCAATCATAGGTGTGAGTCATTGAAGGATCACTAACGTGAGTGTGAATGGAAATGGAGGAGAGGAGGACAAGGAGAGAGGGCTTTTTGAGTACTTTGGTTGGGTGTATCATATTGGAACTAACAAAATTGGGCATGAGTATTGTCACCTTAGGTTCATGTTTATCAGAGGCAAATATGTGGAGATGTACAAACGTGATCCTCATGAAAACCCTGGCATTGTATGTGTGATTTCTCTCTCTTTTTTTTTTTAAGAAAAAAATTGCTCATTTTAGAATGTTTGTTTCTTTCTCTCTTCTTTCTTTTCAACTTGGTTTGGCGGTTGGTGGTGATACATTCAAGGATATGGTTCAGAAAAGGTTTAGATTTTCTTGACGGTTTATTGAGCTTAAGTGGGGTTTTCATGGTTTGATTGCCATTGGGGGTGTTTTGGAGCTTTTTTTTCTTGTAGAAAATATGGGGAAAATGAAAGAAAGGAAGTTTTTTAATTTTTAAGTGCTTGGTTTTTCAAGTTTCGATTGCCATTGAGGTTTTTGTTGCAGCCTGTTATTTGGGTGGAAAGAAACGAAAAAAGGTACTTCTTCGATTTTTAAGTTCCGAATTGTTTTAGCGATGTCTTGCAGTTTGTTCTGGAAATATAAACTTGGACGACGCTTGAAGAGCTAAGATGGCATTCAAGGAAATCTGATAAGTGATGGAAGCATCTAATTGAAGAGGAAGCTGAAACATTTGAAACAGGATATAGTTTGTGTGTTTGATTTGCGATGATATTTGTAGGATTATAAAGATTCTTAGAAACATGGATTGGTGACTTTGAGAAGTTTGCAATAATAATGATTGTTAGGAAGTTGCTATGATGCTCCGTTCTCCGTTAGTAGTCTTTAGCTAAGCTCCGAAACATATTTTTTGGGCCACGATTTGATTTTCTACGGTCAAAGGATTTAGAGTACATACTAGCATCTGTTCTGGTGATCTGGATTCATCTTTCACTATATGTGCTCATTGATGTTTGATGCATGTTTTATTAGTCAAACTCTATTCAGTTAGGTCTATCCAATTGCTCTATTGTTGAATTTCTATTAAGACTGTGCCTCAATATTTTCCTTGTATCAGAGACCTATAAGAAGGGGTGTGGTGGGGCCTTCTCTTATAGTAGAGGAGCTAGGGCGACGAAGGGTCAATCATGGGGTGAGTCACATCTTTTATGCTATGTGTATTCTTATCTGTACATAGGAGAGGTGAAATTTGTCATCTCCTATCTTCTTGTCCCTCTTTCTCTATCCTCCATTTTCCCTTTTATTGTCCATTCAACCTGCTATCTGACAGTTTTGATCGTTTCATTTGCAGTTTCTGTGTGGCTGATAATATAATGTATCTTTAACTTAAATTGATTATTTAAAAATTGTGTAGGACGTTTACGTCATACGGTTTTACAGTCGATTGGATGAGGCGAAGAAGGGAGAAGTAAGTTACCTTCTTTTACAATTTTGTTTGATTTTATTTACTCCAAAGGAAAGTTATTAGTTATTATCTTCTCCAAACAAGTATGATCAAGCAGCAAGTGTATTGGCTTGTTATTAGACTCATGTTGTTTGCCACGCTAACTCTGACAATCACATTTATCTATTCATTCTAGCATTGTAAGTCTGCTCAAACGAAAGAATTATTGCTTTTGTTTCTAGATCGCTTGTGCTACTGCTGGAGAGGTTCAAAAATGGATGGAGGCTTTTGATCATGCAAAACAACAGGTACTAGGAAGTCCACATTACATTCTCAGTAACTTGATCTGGTATTGCCCTATAATGAATAATTTTATTTATAAGATCTTGAGAATATTAGTTGAACTGCCCCATTCAGTTGATCAAACTGTACTAATTATTGAACAAGGTCTTCTGATGTGATGAATCAATTCATGTCTTTTAAATTAAAACATTTTGGTAGACCTTGTTTCATGAACAGTTAGCCCGTAAAATCTTCTTTCTACAGGCTGAATTTGAGCTTTTAAGAGGAGGCAGTGCCAGAAACAAGCTAAACATGGAAACAGAGTAAGGTCACTTTCTTTGGCTTGTAGTTCACTTAAGTGGACTCCGGTTAGTCAGGTATTGTTAGAAGGTATTACAGCTATACTACTGTGGATTGGATTGGGGTGAAACAGTAAAGAATGTGCATTTTTTCTTTGTTTCCATTTCTACTTTTCCTTTCACTTCTTTTTTCTTTTTACTGATGGTTAGGAGGTTGACTAGGCAGCTGAATCTATTTGATGCATTGTGTTGGGACTGTGATATGCTTGTTTTTTGACATTCTAATCTATTTGATGCATGGTGTTGGCACTGTGATATGCTTGTTTTTTGACATTCTTGTTACCTTTATCTTGTGGAAGGATCAACCTAGAAGGACATCGACCTAGAGTGAGGCGTTATGCTCATGGATTGAAAAGGCTTATAAAAATAGGGCAAGGTGATGTCATCTGCATATCTTACTTCTACATGCATATTATGTTTTCTAGTTTATTCCTGTTTGTTGTCTCGAAATCATGGCACCTTAAATGATATTTGGCTCCTTCATCTTTATGCTCTTGATGTCTTTTAATGATGTCAGGTCCAGAGACACTGCTGCGACAATCTTCGAATTTGGGTGGGCATTCCACTTCCGATGCATACTTTGAAGGGGAGGTAGGAGATGCAATTGAAGCGCATGAATGGAAATGTGTGCGTACAATAAATGGTAGTCTTCTTAGCCCTGTGACAGCTATTGCTAATTGTTTTCTTGTGTTGATATCCATTGAAATCTGTCTTAATGGTCCAAGCTGATTTTTTGCTCCACATTCTCCAAAAACTTTAAGGTGTCATTTTTCCTTCCTCAATTTGAAGTTTTTCATCATAGAATATATATGCATTCTTTTTGGAGGCATTATATGTTAGAATACCATTTGTTTGTCTTGAAAATTCTGTCATTTTGTAGAATGATGGAGCATAAAGCTCAGAAACATTTAGTACGCCTTTCTTGTCTTGAAGAAAGAAAGGTTCAAAATGTTGACTGTTTTTTTTTTCTTGGACAGACTATTCTAGACTTTGTTTTCATTAAAGAAATAAAAATAAGCTCAAAGATGGACTCGTACCATGGATAAAACTAACTGTGCAAGATATTGACACATTTGTTCGAAGGAGATGATTCCTTCACATTATACTGTAACATACAATTTGCCCATTTTGTAGTTTATGGCTGACCGCTTTTGTGCTGCTGCTGATGTATATTTGTGAACTGCCTTCTAATATACCATTATTGGACAAGCTACTATGGTCTTTAGTTTAGTGAAACTTTCTTATAAATTTTGTTCCAGGTGTTCGAATTCTTGAGGACGTATCTAGTTCAGAGGTACTTTTATTTTTCAAGGTTTAGCATTATAATATTGTGAACACTTTCCTTTATTGATCATTTGGTTATCAGTTATGCAATTGTGATGTTTCATAAGGTGAAGCGTTTACATTCCAACAAAAATTTTAAGTCATTTAGATTATAGGTTGAAATGTCATACAAGGTTATATGTAGTAAGTGGAGTGACTGGTCACTGTGGCATTGGCTTTCTGTTTCAGGTTGTATGTGCTTGTATTTTCAAAGTAATATGTTTATTTTTGTGATTTCTTTTGAAGTTCATGTCTGGTGTATAATTCTCCATCACTGAAAGATTGGAGATTTACAATCTGACCTATCTGTACTCTTTGTAGAGTGATAAAGGTGTGCTTGTTAAGGCTGTTGCCGTCATTGATGCAAGTGCTGATAGTGTTTTTGAAGTGATTTTAAATGTTGATCGACATAGGAGATATGAGTAAGCTGCTGTATCTGTCTTCTTTCTCAAACACGATTGTGGATATTTGATTTCGCCTGTAACTCTTTACAGGTGGGATATGTTGACGGGTGACTTGGAGCTATTAGATTCTTATGATGGACACTACGATGTTGTCTATGGGACATATGATCCAAAATATTTGACTCGGTAATTTTGTCAAATGGAACCGTGACTCTTCATATATTGCATGATGCATCACTCACTTCCAATGTTTTCTGGTTATTCAAAGTTTAACATTTATTGGGAATTACAATCACTTGCTCCTCATGGAGTTGTTGTCAAAATGAAGCTGGTTTTAGTATCATCTTATTTTTTCATTATGATGCGTTTACTTTTTGAATGATGTATTCTGCAGGTGGCAATCAAATAGAGATTTTGTGTTCTCTAGGCAGTGGTTTCATGGACAAGATGGAACATACAGTAAGAATATTACTGCTGTAGTTAGTTTATTGTTTTCATGGAGTAAGATCCCCTTCTAAGGGATTGTACAACTTGGCTCTTCTTTTTGCCCTCTTACATTAGAGTTTAGAAAGTCTCTCTAGTTGTGCTATGTTTATTTTCTGTACCCTGTTTCTCTCTGTGCAATGTACTAACATGCTAGCTCTTTCACTATGATTCTCAAACAAAATTGGTTGTCAAGGCTTGTATGCTTCAAAGAACTCAAAACTTGGTGAAAGAAGTAATATTTGTTATGTTCCATAGTTACGTAATGCTGGGATATGAGGATTAGCTTGTTAATACGCTATGACTTACTGACAAAGAAGTTTCCTAACCACAAACATATATAGCTCAAATGGTGGACAAACCATGACTTGATCTTTTTAAGAACCCAAAAACTACTAAGTTTACTTCTTCTTTTTTTAAACTTGGACAAGTGTTAGTCTACTGAATCCATTTTGACACCTTTCGTGTGTTGGATGAAATTTGCAGCAATCTTACAATTTCCTGCTGTACATAAGAAGCGACCACCAAGATCTGGATATCGACGTACAAGAATCAACCGTAAGAGCATTAATTCACTAGATATCTTATGTACTTGTTCCGTTTGACTGCCAGATGGTTTCTACATTATTCTTGAAAGCATAGATACTCACTTGTATCCAAACAAATAACTTTAACTGGAAAAATCGGTCCAAAATTTTCATTGGGTCTACAGAAAAAAAAAAAGTTTCTACTTCAATTAATTGTACGTTTCAAAAAGCTTCAAATTATGTAATCTGAGAGCATCCAGATGCTTGATATAAAATCAACATGCCACTTCTAATTTTCATTAAGAATTTGTGAGCTAATATTAATTGTTATGTTTAGGACGGAATCTCTCTACCTCACTATTTTTGCATTACCATTATCTTACATATTCCTAGAAAATGAATAAATTTTCTTCATGTTGGCCCCTTTTGTTGAGTTTATTAGGTTTCAACTGTCCCTTGCCTGAGTGAAGGTTGGAAATATATTCTTTATATATTTCACAAATCCTCCCAAGAGTTACTGAACATGTTCTACTATTGGTTATTTTTGACATGTAGCTTCTACTTGGGAGATTAGAAATTTAAACTCTCCAATGGGTTCAGATAAAATAAGATGTCTTGTGACGCAAATGTTAGAGATTCATCAAGCAGGGTGGTGTAGATGGAAGGGAAATCGCTGTTCAAAGTTTGAAAAGACCATTCCTTATGCATTATTGTCTCAAGTGGCTGGTTAGTTAAATGTTCACCTTGTCGTTGGATTGACTTCATACGGGGATTGTGGTTTGTTCACTAAAGAAAGGTGTTATATGTACTTATTTACATGTAATACATGATTCATCAGCTTGGGATTTACTTTTGTGGGTGTTTATACCATAAATTCACAAAAGCTTCTATGCTTTTCTGCAATTGATGTTATATTTGCCTCTACTTTTCGTTTACTTCCGTTGCCAGGTCTACATGTATTGAATGAGAGAATGGTATTGAGTGTTTTTTCACTTTTCCTGTTTTTGTTGGATGGGTTGCTGAGGGGGTGGGCTTTTAATATACATATAATGTTATTGCATTGTCATTTAATTGTGGAACTTATAATTTTCCTTCTCTCAAGAATGTTTGTGCTCAGTAGATCCCTAATGAAACATGGATTTGGATGACAGAATTTCTTACACGTTAGATGGCACTATTTTTTCTATTAAATTACTATTTCAGATTAGAGTACCATTAGAAAGGCTGTGACCTAATTAGTTTTACACCATTCTGTTTAGAATTTCTTTCATTTTCCCTATTATACCTTGTTTCCTGATGGTATGCAATGATTTGTTAAGAAACAGGAATTGCTCTCTTTTTTTCTTTTCTTTTTATTTTATCTTCAAATTTAGGGCTAGTAATGGTTTGTGGGACATGAGAAGTTTTTGAAATATCTAACAGGACAATGTGCAAAGGCAAGTCTGATGGAGTTAATTTTCACATGACATTTACAATATGATGATAAGAATGGCAATGATGTGCTTGTTTGGTCATCAGGTTTGAAAGAATATATAGGAGCAAATCCAGCACTCAAAGTTGAAGCTTCAACAACAGTTGTCCATTCAAAACTTTCTGATGTTTCCATCACAAGTAGTGAGGTTGAGGACACAGAAGTGAATGATGAATTTTATGATGCAATTGCTGCTGATGTATCATCATCATCATCAGATGAAGAGAGTGATGATGAGGATAGACATGATGAGGTTTTCTCCTTTTGCTTCCCCATGAGCTTTTAAGAAATATTTTTGGATCTAACTGTGTGTTTGTTGTCCTATTAACAACTTTCATGAACTAATATTATGAAAAGCTTTGAACTGAACTCTTAATCTGTGTCACAGGACAAAAAGGTGAAACTAAAGAATGTTTCGTGGGCCATTGCAAGCCTTGCTTTGAAACGAACTTCAGGTCCTTTCTATCTGGATTTTATATGTCATACAATGTCTTCTGTTGTTTTCTGGATAAAGTTCTCCAATTTTATACTAGGTACACAAAGAATGTGCCTTAGTTTCAGACATGGTTTTATTTTGAACAATACACGTGAAGTTCAGTAGAAAAGGGTATATTTTTGTGCTTGTTGTTAAATCATGGTATCTATTGTATGATATGTTCAAGGTTTTATATGGTGCTGAAAATGAAACGGACTACCAACTACATTTTCATAAGCCTTTGTATTCTTTTCTTTTTACCTGTTTTCCTTGTATAGTTTTGTTAAAAGTCATTGTGGTTGCAGCTCCTGATGCAAATAAGGAATTGGATCCGAGTGTACCTCCAATTTCTCTTGATACAACCCAATTCCATGGATCTTTGCATAAAGGGAAGGATGAGAAAGACACAAACTGTTGGACTTGTCCAGATGGTGCAGGATTTATGATCAGAGGAAAGACTTATCTAAAAGATAATTCAAAAGTACGCTCTTTTTTTTTCGGAAATTAATTCAAAAGTAGGTTTCTCCCTTAGAAATTTAATATGTCAGCTGATGTGAAAATCTAGGGTTTTCCTCCCTGTTTTGGTTCATTACTTTGAGATACATGCAAGCCAAGATGGCTGCAATTTCTGATCTGTAGGCTTTTAATTTTCATGTACTTGGTTTCTGAATGGAGAAGTTAAGCTATTGGTTTACAGTCTTTACCTACCATTTTCTGCTTATATGTTAAATTATTTACAGGTGAAGGGAGGAGATCCCCTTCTCCAGCTGATAGCAGTTGATTGGTTCAAAGTTGACCAGGCCCTTGGCAGGGTTGCATTGCATCCTAGGTGTTTGGTGCAGGTATCGCATTTTTTAATGTCACTAACTGTTTATTTCATTGGTCACTTTTCTTCTACATACATCTAGCATTCATTTTTTGCCATAAAGTTTGCTGTAACCATTTTATCGTTCAGAAATCTACTTTAGGATCATTGTAATTGGATTAGTAACTCTTCCACTGAATTGCTCCACTTATTGCAGACAGAAGCTGGGAAAAAGCTCCCTTTTATCCTAATCATCAATCTACAGGTACCCCAGAGCAATTAATTTCAATATCCTCCTTTTTGACCAAGTCTTAATAGGAATCAGTGCTTGAAGTTTCAAATATATTTGTTATATTTGCAAATCGAGAGTCAACTGTTCAAACATGTCTACACAATAGAATTCCAAATAAATAATGTACTCGATCAATGTTTCTTCATAATCAATGCAAAAGTTTCATTCTGGAAAAGATTCAAAAAGTTCCGAACTAGTCTATGATAATGGAACTATTTCTGTAGTATTGAGGCAATCCTTTTAGATTTCCTCTTAAGAAATGGTCCTAGTAATTTAATCTTATCCATGTTCTTGGATGGAGAGGAATAGAGGATCCTATTGACGATGTTGATTTGTGTTTTGATTGGAGAGAAAATTATGCCCTTCTTGTGTATTTTGTTTCAGATTCCTGCAAAACCAAACTACAGTATGGTTCTCTACTATGCTGCAGAAAGGCCAATAAGTAAAGATTCCTTATTGGCTAAATTTGTTGACGGGACAGACATGTTCCGAGATTCAAGATTCAAGCTGATTCCAAGTATTGTTGAGGTATTAAACACATAAGAATGAGAAATTATTTTTGAACTATCTTTACTGGGCGTTATGCCATCAATATTTTGTAGGAGCTCATTTCCTTTAATTTGTACAGGGATATTGGATGGTCAAACGAGCTGTTGGAACAAAAGCTTGTCTTTTAGGGAAAGCTGTGACCTGCAATTACTTCAGACAAGATAATTTCTTGGAGGTAAAACATCTCCCAGGATTCTGTTAACCCTTTTGGTAGACTTGCTGAGGACCAATCCAACACTTTTGGTCTAAATTCAAGAAGGGGCATTGTGGTTTGTTGTAATAATTCTGATTAAAATCATGATATCAGTGTGTGTTCATAAAATGGTAGGAAGTTAAGTGATCATTTAGAGCCACAAGTGCTCCCACGTGCCTCTACCTTTTCCTATTTGTCCTCTCGAACGTGGGGGGTATGCTGGATTTATTTCAAATTAGAATTGGAGGCTTTTTTGTGAATGCTTGTACAAATATATTGAGATTTGTGTTGCTTAATTTCACTGATCAGTTGTATGGGGAACTTAATTACAGAAAATTGCCTTCTCTCTTGACACAGATTGATGTAGATATTGGATCATCATCTGTTGCAAGAAGTGTGATTGGTCTTGTCCTTGGATACGTAACGAGCTTAGTCGTTGATCTTGCAATTTTGGTTGAGGTTTGTGTATTACAACATTGACACTCTTTTGATTGATCAAGTTTATTATTATTTAAACCAAGTTCTCTGGCAATGTCTTCAATGCAATATTCCCCATCTAGTTACATATTCTACTAATAAGCAGATAAGGAACTCAATAATTGTCTCTTTTTCTGGATTGGTTTGAAAGCCCATTATCTTGTCAGCATCTAGTAGCTGGTTTCTTGTGGTGCATTCCCCTCTGTAGAAACAATTTCGATGATTTCAATCACTCTATTTATTCAAATAGTCATAAAACGTATTACAGTTGTAGTTATGTATGAATGACTATATTTCTTCTTTTATTTTTCTTTTTCAGGCAAAAGAAGAGTCTGAGTTGCCAGAATATATTCTTGGAACTGTCCGACTAAACCGTGTGAGGCTTGACTCTGCTGTATCTTTATCTGAATAAGGTTTTAGAACTTTAATAACTTCGCCCATCTCTTTGTCCATTACCAAAGCTATTGTGCCAATAGCTGTCCAGTTTTTCTGCAAAATCTTAGTCCCTAAGAATGAGGATTTGATCATTAAAAACCCCTTATAAATTTGTGTACATTCATTTACAGGCCAACAGCCTGCACATTAAGCTTGTTCAGAATTCTTTCAAGAATTTAGAACCAAGAGTGTGTTTTGCAGTTTAATGACAATTTGTTAGAACTCAAGTCGTTCATAAACATATGTTTCAGATTCATTCTGCTAATGCATTGAGTTACACCCTTTTTTGTTGTACTAGAAATTATATAAATTTGTAAAGGCTTCCATCACAATTTCCCTCAAGACCTTGGAATGTTTTATTCCAAAAAAGCTTCACATAAAAGTTAAAAGCCACTTCCACCACTAAACTGTAAGGAATGCTTCACTACATAACTAAAAAAGTCTAAAGCACTATTGAAAAAGAAGAGAAAACAAAGGATAAACGTCCCTTTCATCAATCCCTATCCTACTTAACTCCAACTGCTCTCCATCTTTTTTGGTTCAGCTTCACTGTTGCATGCATTTGCTTTAACGTGCAATTGACGTTTGTTTGTGTTGATTTAGAATTTTTTTCCCTCTTTTGTCCAAACATCTTCATCCCACTCTACACACATTCCCTTTTCGTGATTTGACACATTAGTTTCTGCACCGCAAATTTTCTGAGTAGATTTTTTAGTTTTTTTTCTCCTATTGGCTCCTCCAATGTGTCCATTGACAATAGAGAGAAATGGGACCAAAAGGGTATGGTTGGTGTTTTACTGATTCAGATGATGGTGCCATTGGCCCTGCCTGCCAGTTAATTAAACAAGGAAAAAAAAGGAAGATGATTGAATTAGTGTTAATGACACTATTTGTTATGAATTTGAATGAGCTTAAGATAATACCAAATCAAAAAAGCATTGAAAGCCTCCACATAGTCTTACGCCTTTCTTTGACCAATAATGGGTATCGAGTCTTTCACTTTTTTTTTCTCCCTAAAAAGATGTGCTGGCCCCTTCTCCCAAGGCCACACGTTCTGTAGAGGGTTGTTACTCTTTGTTTTTTTAATGATATTAAATATTTTAATTTAATCGGACTAATCGTAAAATTAAAATTTCACCTCAAGAGTTTTAAAAAATATAAATCTGAAACTTTAAGATCAAATTTTTGCGCATAAGAAGTCTTCATATACTTGATTGTTCAGCTGATAATTGATCACTGACCCTACTCAGTATCAAATTTCATCAATCCCTAAGTTTCTTAGTAGTTACAACTTCCACACTACCGCTAAAAGCGAGATGTCCGTAATTGATCCAATCATCAATAGGAATATTTCCTATTTTTTCTTCATTGACGTGACTTGAACTCAAAGAGTTCTTAAAAGAAAGAATCTTAAGTGAGAAGTTGAAACCATTTAGGTCACTCCTACTTATTTGTTTCTCTATTTTTCTCATATCTGTGGACTGGGATAAGTTTCTCATAGAGTAAGATTCTTCTTCAAGTTTTGGCCATTTGGGTTCTATCAATTTCTCTTCCTCTTTCATAAATCCATAAGCTTTGCCTAGTTGAGTTATAGTTTAGTATTGAACTCATTCAGCATAGATCATGGTTCTAATTATTCTTTTTTGTTTAAGATACAAGATATTATCCCTCTTTACAAAAGCTTAAAAAACCATTAAATACATTCACGGATCAATCTCGTATGCTATTGTCAATCATGTTAACCCTACCACTAGTTCTTGATATGAAAATCATAACACATCACGGAAAGTAACATAAGAGAGGAGGTTGATAAATCTTATGCCAACCTAAGCTAACTTTTAATAAAGTTGAAGCCAACTTAAAAATTTAGTTGTCTTAGTTGTGATAATCTTCTAAGTAATGAGTGACAAGAGTGTTCGGTGGTTCGATTTGAAATTAATTGATCAAAAGTTAGCTTTATTAAGCGTAAATTATATTAGGATCCAACTAATTATATAAATTGGGTCAACTCATCCGAAAGTCAGCTATCAAAATAAGTTTGATTAGGCTCCAAATCATTGTCATCATTTATGTTCAAATAATAGATATTAGAGTCTAGACTGGTAAACAATGGATGACTTATAAGAGACAAAGAGGAGAAGATTTATAATAAATCTCAATTAAGAAATATTTGGGCAAAGTAGAATGGATGCATCAATAGAAAATATAAAGAAAGAAACTTTAATGGGTTTCAGAGCTTCAGACTTGGTCACAGGCTTTAATTATCACCCATTGAATGAGAGCTAATAATAACATACCATTGGAATGAATTATTTACATCACGAGACTCGCTCTGAAATTATATGCATGGATGAAAGTTTGTTGCAGAGGGAGGCAAAGATCCTCTTCTGAAGTCATAATGAAAGCACCAAAGCTTACTAGTTGTGACCACCTGTGCCGTTTCAGGAAAAACATTTCATTTCCAATAATAATTCTCAGCACTCAGCAGTGAAAGTTCAAGCGTCATAAATGAAAAAGATGAAGAAGAAGCAATTAAACCCTCCAAGCTTTTCAAGCTTTTCTGTGTCTTACTCACTTAAATGCTCAAGCTTTTGACAGATATCTTCACTGCTGATTGCCTTTTTGCTTGTTTCCAAGTACGAACAGCACCTGTAAGTCTTTTGCTGCGTAAATTTAATCTCTGATACGAAATAGGAACGTGCTTGCCACATGTATAGAACGCTTAAAACACTGTTTAAGCTAACTTATCCTGAGCTCACCGGCAAAATCAAACTTGGAATGCGGTACTTTATTAGTTTGTAGCCTTAACTGGCAAATAAGTACGAGATAGTTCAAGCTTTTAAGACCTGTCTGGAGGATAAGTTCTTGAAAAAGATTTGACAGTCACTGTGTTTTTCTTGTTGGATTCAGAAATTTCTCCGTTAAAGACCTCACTTTGTGTTTTTGTTGTTTCTTGTTGGATTCAGAAATTTCACCGTTGAAGACCTCACTGTGAAATGATGAATTTTCAATTCTGTATCCTCTCTCTCCAGCTGGTACCATTTTACATATAATTAAAGTCGTTTAGTTCTCGTAAGAGACGTTAAATCCATCATTAAACTTCTACTTGGACCATGAACGAGTGTAGTCACTAGCTGCTACCAAATATGGAGTGTGTCCTTCAAGGACAGAGAAAAGGAGTACTCAAATCATAAATCAGGAAAAAAGATTGTTGCTTTTGTCACAACCGTTGTCTCTACTCTGCACCTGCTACTGTCATTTCATGTCAAGTACTTTACAAGGGTCTACTCTTGTTTTTACACAGTATCATCCGTTAAGAAATCCACCATTTATATATCAAAACACAACTTTCTTCTCTATATTTTTTTATTGGTTAGTTGATGTTTATGTTATTTTTTAGATTTCTTTAAGTTTTTGACATTAGCTGTCAAACATTGGAAACTTTCATCACCTAAACCAGACTTTAAACTTTTCTTGGTGATTAATTCCGAAGAAGAAATTTTGACATGAAATCCTGAACCCATTTTGCAGAACAGATGATGCAACTATTCTAACATGCTTTCCAGGAAAAATTTTTCACCACAGGTGTTATGATTATACCATACATATAAACAGTATAAAGCTAGATCAAATCAGTAGGTATCATGATTATTACTCGTACCATGCAAGCTAAACCTGAAATCATCCCACTAAAGAGAGAATATAAACAAGGGAACTTTCCTTTCCCTCATGATAAAATAACAAGATATTGATTCCAAAGTTCATATCTTGAATTGTTTAATCCCCGTTTTAAATCAGATATCTGCTGATTGATTTTCTAAGCTGCAACTGGAATAAGAAGACAAAAATTTGATTTTCTAGTATTGAATTTTGTGCACACTAACTTGAACCAAGCTTATTGTTTAGTTATTTAAATGGTCTATTTAAAATATAAGATTTTTATGTTATTCAAAAATGGAAAACTATGGATAATTGGAAGGAAAAGCAAATGAAAAGATGCATGCTTCAATGTGAAAGCTAATAAATTTCTTAGTGGCCAACAACATATAAATAAATCTAAGGCCTAAAGGGCCCTTCTTGCCTCTAAAAGCAATCCAATGATATTCCCATATCAACTAATCCACTATACGTCATTCCTTTCTCTTTTCTCTAGTCCCCATGCAGTCTTCATCTCAAAATACACACTTATTGAAAGGCAAAGGCAGTAACCTTATATGCTATACAAGACATATTTTGCCTTCTATTGGCAGGGTCTACTATTGTCCTTCTTCCTTCTTTACCGCGAGTTCCAATGGAGATATTCCATTACTTTTGCTTCAAGGTTTGCGTGGCTTTTACATTTTTCAGTCTGGTTTTTGCATCTGATCCTTACTCAGAAGCACTTTTAAGCTTAAAATCCGAGCTTATCGATGATGATAATAGCTTGGAAGACTGGTTAGTGCCTCATGGCGTGAACTCGTCAGTGGAAGTCCATGCCTGTTCTTGGTCAGGAGTCAAATGTAACAAAGACTCTACAGTGGTTGTAGGATTAGATCTGTCCTTGAAGAATCTAGGTGGCATATTATCTGGGGAACAGTTTAATGTCTTCACAGAACTTCTTGATCTCAACCTCAGTTATAACTCATTCTCCGGTCAGCTTCCCGTACATATGTTTAATCTTTCCAATCTTAGGAGCTTTGATATTAGCAGAAACAACTTCTCCGGCCAATTTCCAGATGGGGTTTTCGGTCTTCAAAAGTTGGTCGTACTTGATGCTTTCAGCAACAGCTTTTCAGGTCCACTACCAGTTGATTTTTCCAAGCTAGAGTTTCTCAAAGTTCTCAATTTAGCTGGTAGCTACTTCAGTGGACCAATCCCATCAGAATATGGATCTTTTAAGAGCCTTGAATTTGTTCACTTGGCTGGTAACTCGCTCAGCGGCAACATACCACCAGAACTAGGCAAGCTCAGGACAGTATCTCACATGGAGATTGGTTATAACTCTTACCATGGAGGTATCCCTTGGCAATTGGGTAACATGAGCGAGCTCGAGTATCTTGATATAGCCGGTGCAAATCTCTCTGGTACAATCCCAAAGCAACTCTCTAATCTTACCAAGCTCCATTCTTTATTTCTATTCAGAAACCAGCTCACTGGGTCGGTCCCAGATGAGTTTAGCGAACTCTTGTCTCTTTTAAGCTTGGATCTTTCCGATAATCGGCTTTCTGGGCCAATACCTGATAGCTTTGCAGAGTTGAAAAACCTTCGACTGTTAAGTTTGATGTACAACGAAATGAACGGCACTGTCCCACGAGGCATTGCGATGCTTCCAGCTTTAGAAACTCTGCTCATATGGAACAACTTCTTCTCTGGTTCACTTCCAGAAGATTTAGGAAAGAACTCAAAGCTCAATTGGGTAGATGTTTCCACCAATAATTTTGTTGGTAGCATTCCACTGGATATCTGTGCTGGAGGTGTGTTGTTCAAGCTTATGTTGTTTTCTAATAACTTCACGGGCAGTCTTTCACCTTCTATTTCGAATTGTTCTTCACTTGTTCGTCTTCGGATAGAAGATAATTCCTTTTCTGGTGAGATCCCTCAGAAATTCGACAAGCTTCCTGGTATAACTTATATGGATCTCTCCAACAACAAGTTCACTGGAGGGATTCCCTCAGATTTGCCTCATGCTTCCAGTCTTCAGTACTTCAATGTCTCTCATAATCCAGGACTAGGAGGTGTTATCCCAGAACAGCTTTGGTCTCTACCACTCCTCCAGAATTTCTCAGCATCAGACTGCAATATCTCTGGCAATTTTCCTGCAACTGGATCATGCAATTCTGTTTCTGTGATCGAGTTACGCATGAACAATCTAGCAGGAAATGTTCCAAAAAGCATTTCAAGGTGCTCGAGTCTTGCTAAGATGGATTTAGCTAACAATCAATTCACTGGCAACATACCAGAAGAAATTGCAGGTCTTACAGAGTTAAGTGTCTTGGACTTGTCACACAACAACTTCACTGGTCCATTATCAGCGAAATTTGGTGACTTTTCGAGGTTGAAACTTCTCAATGTGTCTTTTAACAACATCTCTGGTTCTATACCCTCCAACAACTTGTTTAAATTGATGGGTAAGAGTGCATATGAAGGAAATCCAAATTTATGTGGAGCACCTCTGCGACCTTGTTCCACATCAATGGCCATATTCGGAGGTAGGGGCATATGGAAGCTCATATGGGTTCTACTTCTGTGTTCAGGAGTTGTTGTTTTTCTTGTAGCATCAACCTTGGGGATATTTTACATCAGAAGAGAAGGTAAAGGCCAATGGAATATGATCTCCTTCAATGGACTCCCAAGATTCACAGCAAATGATGTTCTCAAAAGCTTTAGTTCCACTGAAACAATACCAGCAGGTTCTCCACCTTCAGCTTCCACCAGCAAAGTAGTTTTACCCACAGGAATTACAGTCTCGATGAAAAAGATTGAACTTGAAGGAAAGGGAATCAAGAAAGTTTCAGAATTCGTAACACAATTAGGCTATGCAAGGCACAAGAATTTGGTTAGAGTCTTGGGATTTTGCCACAACAAGCTCGTAGGCTATTTGTTGTACGATTATTCATCTAACGGAAATCTGGCAGAGAAGAACAGTATGAAGAAGGATTGGACAGTCAAGTACAAGCTCATAGTAGGTATAGCTAGGGGTCTCTGCTTCCTTCACCATGAATGTAGCCCAGCAATTCCTCACGGAGATCTGAAGTCAAGCAGCATTCTGTTTGATGAAAATATGGAGGTCCATTTAGCTGAGTTTGGCTTCAAGTACCTGGCAGAAATGGCTAAATCCTCATCTTCAGAAACATTTTCAATTAGAGAAGCAGGTAAAATTTTAACTCCTTATGTTGTTTCATGTACGTTGTTAGTCCTACCAGGAAAGTTGCAGCTTTTCTTGAGTAACGAAGTTATGAAATTAAGTTATTATTTTCCTGGAATCTTTCTGTACCGACAAGATCAGCAAACTTGATTTACTGTTTAGAAAGCAAATCATTTTTTTCAGTCTATTGACTCATCTTAAACCTTAAAAACTTTTGTTTTATATGCTTTGATCAGGTGAACTCAACACTTCCCTTAAAGAAGAGCTCTACGCAGACATATACAGCTTTGGAGAGATCATCCTGGAAGTCTTGACCAATGGCAGACTTACAAACGCAGGAGAGACCGTACAGAACAAGCCTCTGGAGGTAATCCTACGAGACGTGTTTGCTGATAATGAAGTTAGCTCTACTAATTCAATGAAAGAGGAGATAAGATTAGTTGTTGAAGTTGCTGTCCGCTGCACTAGAAGTAGACCTTCTGAGCGACCATCAATGGAGGAGACAGTCAAGCTGTTGTCCTGGTCAAAGTCACAGAGAAACCAAACAGAACTGATGAAGCCAAATCAGTATACATAGAATTACCATTACAAGATTGATGAAAGTGTTGGATTTAACAAATAGCTAGATCATGTGAGTGCTTGTGAGTTTTTTATTTTGTTGTTTGTTAATAGCCAGGATCTATATAAGTTTGTGTACTGTCAAAAAAAGTTTATCAGATCAATTCTAAATAGCACATAACAGCAACTATGCAACTTGTTACGATCTAAAAGTTGCATTATGTGCGAGATTACTCGAGGTTCATTATACTTAATTGGTAACCATTTCACAATTTTCTTCTCTCCTTCCAACCTTTTGGTGCTGTTCAAATGCTTGACAAGGCAATGCAGTCTTTAGAAAGCTATGCGAACTACTACAATAGAATGAAAATGGGATTAAAAGACCGGCTGAGGCGGTATGAAATCGCTCGCACGAGGCGAAATGCTCAAAGCTGGAGGAGTATAATCGGCTATTGGAGGAGGTGAAATGCTCAAAGCCGAAGGACTATGATCAGCCATCGGAGGTCGAACCGTTAAAAAGACTTAAAAAGTGCAGCAATAGCACTGCCAATGGATGAGTACAAGAACAGGGGAAGATGATTTGCTATAGGTAACTGATGCGGACCAGTTAGCTTTGGATTACATGGAAGATCTTGACCGCGGCAAGGTTTGCGGCAGGAAGCGAAAATAGACTTAAATTCTATAATGCCGTGTGTGTTTGGATTC
>JANJEY010000007.1:66226981-66245043 GCA_024703695.1 Erythroxylum cataractarum
CAATCAAACGACATTGATTAAACTCCTGAACGGAGTCTAAACGTTCTTGTTCCGTTCGTAACTTCCGTTCTGCGTCAGTAACCAAAGTTACCAAACCCAGAAAATTCGTTGTAGTTCACTCCAAAACCAGCTTTCTAAGGAAGTGAAATTCAATCTTTCGATAGGTTCATCACATGTATAAGACCTTTGTGTGGCTAATGAAGTTTGATAACTTTCTCGAGATCTCAATTCTTGCAAACAGTTTCATTAGCCCTTTTCGATTTGGATATTGAAGAGTGTCTAAATTCTCAATTTTCGTTGGATTCTGAAAACCAGACAAGAAAAACTAGAGTTTTTTTGTTTTCAAAGTTGAAAATTTTATTGGAACGCCATTGCTGTCTAGCATTACAGATTATTTAGCTGTCGTGCTTGATCGTGACCAAAAAGATTCCATCTTTCAATTAGAACTTTGAATTTCACGTAATCCCATATCACCGGAACCACCGGAGGCACGAACTGTAATTTCACCTTCAGAGACATTTTCACAAGCAGCTAGACTTCAAACTTCGCAACTTAAAACCCACCGCCTCCACGACCCCACCAAAGCTATCAAACCTCCCATTCACCACATCAACATCCACCCCCAAGCTCTCAGCTCCGGCCGCCGTTACCGGCCCATGCGCCGCCACCACCAACCTCGGCCACACCCTCCTCACGGTCTCCCAATCCCACCCAAGTTCCACCAAACTCTTCAGCAACCCCTCTACTTCCCCAATACTCGTAAAGACCACCGCATCCAAACCCTTCTCTCTCCTCTCCACGATAGTCCTCGCGCATTTGGGTCCCGACCACCGGGTCTCGTACGCGTCTACACGAACCGGAACCCATCCGGATTCCTCCAATTCCCGGATAAAACCCGGAACTACCGGAGGCTCAGTTAGACCCACCACTCTCGGAACCGGACACAGCACTCTCCGACCAAACCCTTCTCCCAAACAACGTACCATGTCGGCGGGAGTCGCTGTCGGAGGCACCAAGACTCGAACCTTTTCATTATCACCACAAAACCGACGCAAAAACTCCTCATTTATCAGCTCCGCATCTTTTCCCAGTGCGGCAATTAGGAACTTCTCGCCGGAGGGAGGGAGTAGAGGGGTGGGGAGGGAGAGAGAGGCAGCAGCGATGGCGGAGATGGCTGTCCGGGAAGGGAATGCAAGAGCGGAGAAGCCAGTGAGAGAGTTGGGAGCGAGGTGGTGGACTAGGGCTTGTGGAGTGGGTTTGGTAGTGATTGTTGGGCACCATAGAGGAGTTAGCGAGTTGAGGGCGAGGAGGCGAGAGAGTCTGGCGGCGTAGTTCTCCGGCGTAGTGAATGCAACGATTGGGTTGTGCGTGGTGCTCATTGTTTTGTGATTACAATTTATCGAAGTTGGGAGTCCTTGGTTTAATAACAACAGCCTAAATTGAAAAATGTCTTCTAATAGATAAAATTTGTAATCAACTCAACCAGATCATCCATAAATTATAGTTTTAACCATTCTCAGACCCTAATACTGAGCTTAGAGAAAGTTAGGCAGTTCAACACTTCAATCTCAGTAAAAGTTAGACAGTTCCTATTCTCTTGACTACAAAATGGTGGCGCCAGATACACAAACAGGCTTTGCATAGGCTAAGATAACAATTCACATACACGGAAACACATGACACTGCTATGACTTCTGACTAGTTTGAGGTCCATACATAAACCTGTCCTCCACCCGTGGCTCCTGCTAGCATCCCGACTTTATAAGGGTGTGCAGCAAATCTGCATGGAATAGCAGTAAGGTCCGGACTTTGCAGAGTCATTATTGTTCTTCTTTGAGCAGGTGATATTACATCAACTCCTCGTCTCATGCTGCCTATGAAGATATGAGAATCATCCCAACCCCATATTGCTCTGTTTACAGAAATTGAAAGATGGTAACTGTTAGATAAGATTCCTTATTCTTTGGTCCTTGCATAGCAGATTGTAATAACCTTGGATTAAAGTGTCCATTTCAATATTCCAATGGTCTACTTATTGGCAAAAGAGATTACCTGAAATTAGAAATCCATCTGCCAGTGTGATTGTTGTGCGGTATCATGGAAGTCTCCTCAAAATTAACACCATTAAATACACCAACTCTGTCATCAGTACTGCAAGAAAGAACAAAGATGAAGCAGAAAAGGATAGTTATTAGGATGAGGTTAAGTTACTGTAGGTTCTCATAATGAGAACAAAAGTTGCAAGACAAGAAGGCATTATAAATGTCAAAGAGTCAATATCATAAAGTCCATGAAACAAAATAGTGTTTGTGCAGGTTAACCCCAGGCCAAGGGTAACTATTTACCTGGTTGTTGCAAGGGAGACTCCATAAGGAGAGAAGTACGCAGAATGCACAGGCCTCTTATGAGAGAATGTCTTCAAACATGAGGGTTTATTTCTAGAAATACTTCTCAAATCCCATAGGCGAGCGGACCGATCTGTAGAACTCGTAGCCATAATGAAAGGGTTTTGCGGATTGAAATCTATGGTGTTGATCCTGCCCTCATGTAGTATCCACTGGGATGCAAATTTTCCCATCCTCTCATCCCAGATGCTCAATCCTCCATGACCCTCACTCAGATATAAGTTCTTCATCTCATTTGGTTGTTGAGAGAGAGTATATATAGCCTCATCACCATTATAGACTAGATCAAATACTTCTTTTTCGACATCCATTAGTCGGATAAAACCATGATAACAGCTGGTAAATCCCTACATAGCATTTAACAGATACAAGTGAGATAAATCTATAAGAATTCAAATTGCAATGAGTATGCGATGTAAATCATATTCTACACAAAACTCAAACGTTCAAATGTCCATTCCTGATTTCACAGCAATGCAGTGCACTACCAATAACTTTCAGACAGAAGAACCTGACAACATAAGCTCAAAACCAAGATGTCTTTAACTTGCCAAAGGCAAATCCATAAGAAACAGTAAATCCGAAACTATAAAAACTAGCTGTTCAAAATTCGCAAACAAATCCAAAGACGCAAAATTTATCACCAAAAGTACCTTGGATAAACAAGCTCGCTGAAACAAAATCCCAGAAATTGGCCCATTATGCGGCGAATACAAATATATCCCCTCATCCTTCTTCCCTTGAAAATCCATATTCCAAAATGCAACATCGCCATATTTATTCCCTGCTGCAACCATCCTCACATCCTCACGTGGCAAAAAATAAACCACCAATATCTTCCCCTGAAGAAGCCTTGCAATATTCTCTGGTTTCAGATCCATCGACCCCAGATCAAGATCACTCTTAAGACCCATCCCAAAATCCAATTTTTCGCTTTTAATCACACCCTTTACCAACGTAACAGAAACCCCGTCCCTTGCCTCCTCATCAAATTCTTCCTTAGTTGAAACACCCAATTGGGGTATCTCCTCAGTAACCCGCCCTTTAGGAGCATCACTCACACCCTTTAGCAACCTAAAAGAAACCCCGTCCCTTGCCTCCTCATCAAATTCTTCCTTAGTTGAAACACCCAATCGGGGTTTCTCCTCAGTAACCAGCCCTTTAAGAGTATCAATCAATGCTCTGTCAGACCCAGTTCCAGTATACGCGTCCCTCATACTCAATTGGCCTAGAACACTCGCTAAGGGTTTCTTGGGATGAATCGGGACGGCAGGTTTAGTAGTAGAATCGTTAGAATCATCAAAAATACCATTAGAATCAGGAGGCAATCCCCGAGTACGCAGAGAACGTCTGATGACAACAGGGCTCTGGATTTTGGGTTTCTTCTTCTCGGGACTGACTTTATAGGATTTGGAGGATCCAACTCTGCAAGGTAGAAAAATAACAACATTTAAAAAACAAAGCAAAAAAAAAAGAGACTCGTTTTCTCACTTAAAAAACCAAAACACAGACACAGATAGAGAGAGAGGGAGAGAGACAGAGAGAGGAACCTTTGACGTTTCGTGTTGGCGGAGAGTTCAGATGCTTTGGTGTGGATGTTGAGGGCTGCGATCATTTCTCCGTTCCGGCGAATGTTCTCCAGCCGCTTTCTCTCATACTCCGTGAGTTGATTACTTGACGCCATTAGAGACAGAGAGAGAGTTCTAGATTTTTCGCCAAGTTTCGGAGTCGGAGGAACTTCTTTGGTTTTTGTAGGAGAAATCGGGTGAGTAAAAACGGCGGCATATTAGGAATTTGGCGGGAATAATTAATTAAAGATTAATCAAATCTTACAATTAAGAATTATTTTTAAATTTAGCTTAAAAAGCTTGAATTTAATATAAAGTTAACAAAATAAAAAGTAAATTTTATTTCTCTTTTATTATAATGTGATTTAATATCAAGTTAATATATATTAAAATTAATTTATAAATAAAAATATAATTATCAATCATTATTTAATAATATATAATAATTTCCTGATAAATTCCAAAAGAGATTAAATAAAATTAACCTTATTTAATTATTTACATAAATTATCTTTAAATTTTATATAATGTGTAATTATTAGATATTAACAATAAAGTTTTTGTTAAATTACTCCTTTAATTTATTTAAAAATCATTTTTTAGAAACCAAAAAAAAATTAAAAATTAGTAAATAATAAACTACGAAAAACACTAATAATAAACTTAACTCTTTCCTAAAATTTGAGAACGCTTACATGATCAATTGGAACATTAAGCATCTAAGAATAGTGTAAATGGTAAAACATTGAAGCTTTTCAATTTAAAGATATAAAATAATTCATATTTATTTTAAATAAAGTAATTCATTAAAATATATAAAAGTAAAATTATTTATATTATTATTATTATTTTAGTAAATATTAGTGCAATTAACACCGTGGAAATTGAACATACGACTACCGTTTGAAGTTACATGCCAATACAGCCATGGGAATCATCCATGACAGAACCAGCAACCAACCAACCGCTATAACAGCCGATAAGACCGTAGACATTCGTCACTCGTCAGCCATTAAAGCATAACAGGCGGACCCGAGTTGGTCGATCGTCCATTGCTTTTTTTTCAGTGTCTGTAAACTCCTCAAGTTGGCTATAAGTATCTCAACCAAAGCTTGAACCAGAAGCCCTTCTGTCTTCAATTACGTGCTAACAACTTATATCAGTCTCTCCCTTATATTTTTCCTCCCTCGTCTCTTTCATAGCCTTATGGACGAAGAGGGAGAGACATAGGCCGCTTCCTTTCCGTCCGTTTAGTGCATAAAACATCAGAGAATAGCCTTTTGGACGTATTTTTTCCTTTTCTTTTTCTTTTTTTCCCCCCTCTTTTAATTCCTGGTATAGTGTTGTAGTTTTCTTATAGGTCGCCATGGCTGACATTTCCTTCGAACAGATAAAGAATGAGAATGTTGACCTAGTAAGCATGTTGTCTCTTTCACATGTTACAAAGGAGAAAAAAATAAAATGAAATGGACGTACCTCATTGAAGCTAAACTCTTGATGTTTTGTGTCCGTGTTTTTTTGGATTGTGCAGGAGAGAATTCCAGTTGAAGAAGTGTTTGAGCAGTTGAAATGTAACAGAGAGGGGTTGACCACAACAGAAGGCGAGAAGAGGCTTGAAATATTTGGTCCCAACAAGCTTGAAGAGAAAAAAGAGAGCAAAATCCTCAAGTTTTTGGGGTTCATGTGGAATCCTCTATCATGGGTCATGGAAGCAGCTGCTATTATGGCTCTTGTCTTTGCCAATGGAGGTGGTATGGATCCAGACTGGCAAGACTTCGTCGGTATTACGGTACTGCTTCTTATAAACTCCACCATCAGCTTCATTGAAGAAAACAATGCAGGAAATGCTGCTGCTGCGCTCATGGCTGGTCTCGCACCTAAAACCAAGGTAATTTCGACCAGCTATGTTCACATGGCTTGAAGCAAGATATGAAATT
The DNA here is from genome assembly GCA_024703695.1 of Erythroxylum cataractarum. Classification (NCBI taxonomy): domain Eukaryota; kingdom Viridiplantae; phylum Streptophyta; class Magnoliopsida; order Malpighiales; family Erythroxylaceae; genus Erythroxylum; species Erythroxylum cataractarum. The sequence goes on from JANJEY010000007.1 coordinate 66,232,892, forward strand.
TAAAAAAAAAAAAGATTTGGGTTCATTGTATATATGGGAATATTTGTAGGTCCTGAGAGATGGGAAGTGGAGTGAGCAAGAGGCCGCCATTTTGGTTCCAGGAGATGTGATTAGTGTCAAGTTGGGAGACGTGATTCCAGCTGATGCTCGCCTCTTGGAAGGAGATCCTCTCAAGATTGATCAATCTGCACTCACTGGTGAATCCCTTCCAGTCACCAAGAATCCAGGGGATGAAGTCTTTTCAGGATCAACCTGCAAGCAAGGTGAGATAGAGGCTGTTGTTATTGCCACTGGCGTTCATACCTTCTTTGGAAAAGCTGCTCATCTTGTTGATAACACCAATAATGTTGGTCACTTCCAAAAGGTATAACTACTAATTCGTCTCATTACCTACTGTAATACATTACACTTCCATATTGGGTATAATGAGCATTTTGTGCTGTGTCCACATTTCTCAGGTGTTGACATCCATTGGAAACTTCTGTATCTGCTCAATTGCAGTAGGAATGGTAATTGAGATCGTAGCGATGTACGCAATAGAGAAAAGGAAGTACAGAGATGGCATTAACAATCTCTTGGTCCTTCTCATTGGAGGTATCCCTATTGCCATGCCTACAGTCTTGTCAGTGACAATGGCTATTGGGTCTCATCGCCTCTCAGAACAAGGAGCCATCACTAAGAGGATGACTGCCATTGAAGAAATGGCTGGGATGGATGTCCTCTGTAGTGACAAGACAGGGACTCTCACACTTAACAAGCTAACTGTCGACAAAAGCCTCATCGAGGTCTGTCATACAATATGTTTCTTGATTTTGTAGGTGCGAGGGTGGTACGTCATTTCATGGTGTTCCCTTTAATTTCAGGTATTTACAAATAGCATAGACAAGGACACTGTGGTCCTACTTGCTGCTAGGGCTTCCAGAGTAGAAAACCAGGACGCCATTGATGCTTCAATTGTTGGGATGTTAGGCGATCCCAAGGAGGTATGTAGTTGCCTTTACTTGTGGATATTGGTCACTCAACTTTCTTCATAAAAACAATGGAGCACCTAAAATAGGAGTTTTACTTCGCATTCTCAGGCAAGAACAGGAATTACTGAAGTACATTTCCTGCCCTTCAACCCTGTTGATAAGCGCACTGCTATTACTTACATTGACAGTAACGGTGATTGGCATAGATGCAGCAAGGGAGCTCCCGAGCAGGTATGTTAGAACTTCTGAAATATAAATATGATATGAAACACAATATTCCACACCTGTGCTAACTTTTCTCCGTCTATGTTAGATCATTGATCTTTGTGGACTCAAGGGTGAGATAGAGAAAAGGGCTCATGCAATCATTAACAACTTTGCTGACCGTGGCCTCCGTTCTCTTGCAATTGCTCGTCAGGTAGATCAATTTCTAAACAGTGAAAATGTATGATTTGCTTACTTGACCATATGTTTTCTGTCTCCATCCAATTATAGACTGTTCCAGAGAAAAGCAAGGAAAGTGCTGGCGGACCATGGGAGTTTATTGGGCTCTTGCCTCTCTTTGATCCTCCGAGGCACGATAGTGCAGAGACCATTCGACGGGCACTTGAGCTTGGTGTGAATGTTAAGATGATCACTGGTGACCAGCTTGCTATTGGCAAAGAAACCGGTCGCAGGCTAGGAATGGGCACCAACATGTATCCCTCATCTTCCCTTCTGGGTGACCACAAGGACGAGTCAATTGCTTCAATGCAAATTGACGAGCTCATTGAAAAAGCTGATGGTTTTGCTGGAGTCTTCCCTGGTAATAGGATTCAATTACTATAATTCATTAGACTTCTCTACAGAAGATTTACCGTGTTAGTCTAATCAATCACAACTTCGGGGTATGCAGAACACAAGTATGAGATTGTTAAGAGGCTACAGGATAGGAAACACATCTGTGGTATGACTGGAGACGGAGTCAATGATGCCCCTGCACTGAAGAAGGCAGACATTGGTATTGCTGTGGCAGATGCAACAGATGCTGCTAGAAGTGCCTCAGACATCGTTTTGACAGAACCTGGATTAAGTGTGATTGTAAGCGCTGTTTTAACAAGCAGAGCCATCTTCCAGAGAATGAAGAACTACACAATCTATGCAGTTTCTATCACAATTCGTATTGTTTTGGGATTCATGTTGATTGCACTTATCTGGAAGTTTGACTTCTCACCATTCATGGTTCTGATCATTGCCATCCTCAACGATGGGACCATCATGACCATCTCAAAGGACAGAGTCAAGCCGTCTCCTGTACCTGACTCCTGGAAACTCAAGGAAATCTTTGCAACTGGAATCGTGCTAGGAACCTATCTTGCAATCATGACGGTGGTCTTTTTCTGGCTTGCTTATGAGACTTCCTTCTTTACCGTAAGTGAACCACTTCAAGTACAACTAATTTGATTACATCACACAGGAAACCAACACAAAATGATGATATTTTGCAGGATAAATTTGGTGTGAGAGAAATCAATGATAAACCAGAGGAGATCATAGCTGCTCTCTACCTTCAAGTCAGCATCGTCAGTCAAGCACTCATCTTTGTAACCCGGTCGAGGAGCTGGTCCTTCATTGAACGCCCTGGTATCTTGCTGTGTGTTGCCTTCCTTGCAGCACAACTGGTCAGTAGTTGTCATGATCATTTCTATCCTCTTTCTTGATTTTCGCATGTCCTTCTATGTTGACATTGTTGCTCCGTGAAGGTTGCCACAATCATCGCTGTATACGCAGACTGGGAATTTGCACGTATCAAGGGTATTGGTTGGGGATGGGCAGGAGTGATCTGGATTTACAGTCTTGTTTTCTACTTCCCACTCGATATCCTAAAGTTCTTGACCCGCTATTCACTCAGTGGAAAGGCATGGGATAACCTGCTGGAGAACAAGGTTTGTACAGAATAATCTCAACAAAAACAAATGTCCAACTTCACTATCACATTCTGACTGCATTTTCTTTCTGCTTATGTTTGAAAAATGGATTCCAGACTGCTTTCACAAGCAAGAAAGACTATGGAAAGAGTGAGAGGGAGGCTCAATGGGCTGCAGCTCAGCGTACACTCCATGGCCTCCAATCACCAAAAGCCAGGCCACTCGAAAAGACTAGCTCTGGGGAGTTGTCTGATCTTGCTGAGCAGGCCAAGAGACGTGCAGAAGTTGCAAGGTGAAGAAGACTTTTAGCCTCTTCTCACATTGAACTACTAGGCTCGATGATAACTTTTGTAAATGTTCAACATGTAGACACGTGAAAATTCAAAGAAACTTTTCTTATGTGATAATGAGTGGCAAGTTTTAACCTTTGGATTATATCTTACAAATATGTGTTCATGTGTACAGACTCAGGGAGCTTCACACATTGAAGGGGCATGTTGAGTCTGTGGTGAAGCTTAAGGGGCTGGACATTAACACCATCCAACAACACTACACTGTTTAATCAGGCATGCGAGTGTGTCCATATAAGGCTAGTGCATTATGGGAGCACTATCAAGTACTAGAAAGAGGATTGAGAGGGAAACAAACTGAGAGCTAACCTCGGTTTGCTTTAAGCTGATATATGTTGTTGCTAGTATTATTCATAATCTATCAATTGAAGGCTGAAGGAGCTAATATTAATAGTACGAATAAACTAACATTTTTCTCAACTCAAGACTTGTGTCTTGGTCAAATTTCAAACATATGCTTTACGCTGCTTACCACCACCGAAAGCTTTTGTCCGCCATCTTTTTACAATGCCAACCTAATCAGCTTCTCAATATCCTCCAAGCATTTCTATACTTAAGTAAAACTTAAGCCTTAGTACCCTTGACAGACAAGGAGCAATCACCAACAACCTGAATTATTCTTATCTATAAAGTCTCGGATGATTACAGTAAAACCATGTAGCTTCTAAGAAACTTTGAATGACCAAAGAATTCCAGAAGATCAATCAAAAAGTTGACCAAGGACGAAACTAAAGAGGGCTGAGAACTAAAAACGCCAATGGAAATTACTGATTTGCTACTGATGCGTTGAACATAAGTACCCAGATGAATATAAACGACAACATAAACTGACTTTAGGCGACGTAATATCACAGTAATACATATGAATAGAAGTACCAAACCAAGTTGAAATTGAACAGAAATTCCTTTATAAATCGCAACTAAACACGGTCATACGATTCCCAAATTTAAAATTACAAATTTCAAGTCTTGCAAAATTACTACCCCCAAATGGTTAACATTGAAGAAGCTTCAAACTTTATATCAGCTATTCTTCCATCTCAAAAACCTAGCTTGGTACGGCGCCAGTGCCTGCGCTTTGCATTATACCTGCCAAAACCCCCATAACAAAAACAAATCAGTACTAATCAAAAAACGAAAAATTAAAACAAAAGCATTGACATTTTATAAAACGGATTACCTTATGGTGTTATCCGTTCGCATGCGAATCCAGTGAGGAATGGGCCTGTTCTGTCTCATCTTCTTCGCCAGCTTCTTCTTGATACGGAAGGACTTGTGTGACGGCTACAAAATCAACAACAACACAAATTATAACCACGTACTAAGAGATAGAGATTGAGAGACTATACTCAATTTCCAGTAGAGCTCAAAGCAAAACCCTTCTTTGGAATAGAGAGGGAGTACCATTTTCGAGTCTCCTGAAGTTGCTGCACACGAAAAACCCTAGGACGTTAAGTTCGTTCGTTGATTTTATAAGTGTCTCATTGCAGCCAAACGACGTCGCTCAGATGTTCAGATATGGGCCTGTTTGGCCATGGGTTTCTAAATAATATACTTTTAGGTCCTATTATGCAAATATGACAAATTCAAGGACTGTTTTCGTAATTCGCGTTCTGAAGTTCTTATAAAGAAGGCATCGAACCAGTCCCCACCATAGAGGCTTTGAAGGTCTCCCGCAGACAAACACAACCCTCTGCCGGTAGACAACTCTGATATGAGCCTTTGGGATTTTGCGTTTTGACTAATTTGGTAATCCAATCGGACGGTTCAGAGTTATCGTCTCTCACAGAGATATGCCTCGCACATCAAACCGAAAGCGAAAGGCGGCCCCACCAATTTCCTCCTCCATCACATCACCAGATGACGATCATAACCCCCGCCCTGGTTGGTCTCCGTCACAACCCCGAAACGATGATTTTTCTTTCCTTTTCTTTACAATATTTCTTTTGTTTATCTTGTTTGGCTACCGAGAAATCGAGAGAAATTTCGGAGGCAATGATTGACAAATCTTGGAGCTTTAAATTTTCTTGATTGAATGAATTTTGATCTTGTGACGTGGAACGAGATGAAAGTACACAATCGAATAGAGGGAGAACTGTTGGTTTAAATTATAACGTAGGAGTAAGTAATCGCCAAGCAAGGAGTAGTTGACGAATTGTTGTATAGACCCTAACTAGATTGGGGTTTTTATCCTTTTATTCGTTTACTTGTAATATATCATGTGGGTGTAAATAAAAGTTAGATCTTTTGGCTTGTTAAGTATCAGGTTACTGCTTTAATTAGGATCCAATTACTTTAAGCTTTCCCGCCTTTTTTTAATCCTGATTAAAAGATGGTTTGGGATTAATGGTTTAGTTATTTGATAGTAATTTGAGTTTTGGTGGGATGCACAATGACTCTTGACAATTTCCAATTGCTAGAGGCGGCATGTAGGATAGGATTCTTGAGATGAACATAAGAACTGGAAAAGGATTGTTTTGTGTCAAGAATGTCGATAGACAAGACTTTTGTTATATATGGGCCCATGGTCATACCCAAAAGATTGATACTTGCTTACTGTTTGGCTTCTTTTTGAGCAAGTAAACCTAGTTGAGAATCGTTCAATGTAGTTGAAGCTGATGGATGGCATGATTATGCTTGTTCTTGCACTACTGCAATTGAAATATAGGAAGTGAAAGTTGAAGTTGCTTCAAGCTTTTGGTGCAGTTATGATAGCCAAAGTTCTCTGTGAAGCATCTTACTTTTGGTCCTGAATAACTTTTTCTGTTTTCTGTTGCTCTCTTCTTGTTTGGTTACTGCCTACTTTCTTTGATGTATTATTATATTTGTTCCACATCAGTTAAAGCCAAATCGAAGGAGATTGATCGGATAGATAAGCTGTTTTACTCATACGCAAATAGTTGCTTGGGCATTATCGAGTAAGTTTGTTTCCGGCATTTTAGGTCTATATTGTTTACAGATTTGTGTGTTGAAGGCATTTTCATAAGAATTGGTTTCTTGGAGAGAGTATTATTTTCATAGTTTATAAGTGAAAGATGTTAGCATTTGAAAGTTGTTCATTTTTTTTCAGCCGATTCTGAAGTTGTAAAATACCATGCTAGCTGTAGTAAGTGAGAAATGTAGATAACAGTTTCCTGTCCTTCAGAATGTGGACTTTGCAAGCAAATTTTAAGTAATTGTCTGCTCTGAAATTTGCTAATGTTGGCTTGTAATTGGCATAGAGATTGATATATCATGGATTATATATGGATTTAATGGTAGCAAGTGAATTAGGATTATCAGAGAGTGATTGTGACTAGAAACCTTATGTTTCTTGTATTCATATGATTACTTAAACAGCCCAGAAGGAATTGAAGCACTGTGTTCGGATATGCAAGTGGAGCACACTGACATTAGAATCCTGATGCTTGCGTGGTATTTTTTTGTATTAGATGTGCTATGACTTTATTGCCTTTATTGTCACCCATGATCTGAAATCTCTTGGTCTATATTTCAGGAAAATGAAAGCTCAGAAGCAAGGTTTTTTCTCCAAGGTACAGAATATACATGGTCTTATTGCATATGATTCGAAGTGTTTTGGCAATGCAGAAGATTCTGAGTTCACACATGAAAAAAGCCAGAATTAATCATAGGGATCTAAAACAAAGAAAAAGGATTTTCATATATGTGTGTGTGTTTATGTGTGTGTATGCATGTATGTCTAAGAAAAAGGATTTTCATATATGTGTGTGTGTTTATGTGTGTGTATGCATGTATGTCTATGTATATATAAACACATTTGAAAATGTCATGTAAAGTTACACAACTGCATATTTTTACGCATAAAAGCCTAGTCTGCTGAATGAATTCTATATTTAATGTAATGTTGGACCTCATGTTTCTATATTATAATATTATATACGTATACATATATACACATATATACATAGATACACTTGAAACTGTCATGTAAAGTTACATAGCTGCATATTTTTATGCATAAGGCAACTTTTGCTGAATGAATGCTATATATTTGATGAGATGCAGGATAGCTCATGTTTCTATTATAATTTTGGTAGCTGCCTTACTTAAGACCATTTCTTTTATGTGGATGTTGAATATCCAGTTTGAATGATCTTGTGTGGTATTTTATCTTTCTTTAATGCTCCTTCATACTTTTTCCCTGCTTTCTCTCATCCTTTAGGAAGAATGGCAAACAGGCTTGAAAGGTCTCCAGGCAGATTCTGTTTTAAAATTGAAGAGAGCCCTTCCACGACTGGAGAAAGAGGTATTATATTTTTGGTAGAGTTTGTGTTTTGCTAGTTCATGACACTAGCTTCTTAGGAACTGAGTGAAATACTGATTTTCCATTTTGATGTCCTGGAAAGGTGGGAACACCAGAAAACTTTCAGAATTTCTATTCTTACTCATTTCGGTACTGCCTAACGGGTGAGCTTAGTTTCAAGATTTGTGTGCTTTAATGTGTTAGAACACTATTTTATGACAATTTCAAATTTTTTCTTCCTGCACTAATTTTGCACTACAGTAATTCTTGGTATTAATTTCTACAGAAGAGAAGCAAAAATGTATAGACATTGAAAGCACCTGTCAATTGCTGGATCTTGTACTTGGATCACAATTTCGTTCAACTGTTGATTCATTGATTGATTACCTAAAGGTAGCTTCCCCCTGGCCATGGAATATGCAATACTCTTACATAAACGTTCTTTCATATGTCCTGACGCGATTGTCTGGCAGGTCCAGAGTGACTATAAGGGGATAAATATGGACCAATGGATGAATTTTCTTCGTTTCTGTAATGAGGTAAGGCAGTAATTTCTGCCTATGCTTTGCAAGTCTTGAAGTGGAGTTTAATTACAGGCAATGAGTTGTTGTGTGACCAGGAGTTGAGTCGATTTTTTGATTCCTTTCATCAAGTTGAAATTTAAGCATGGGGGACACAGAAAAAAGGGTTTTGGGTTGTTGAGCTCATACCAACCTCAAAAATTTTCAAGAGCTTGCAGGGGATTATTCTTTATGGAGATAACTTTGGTTTAGTTGCTTTAAGCTTGTCTCTTGCTAAATAGCTTCTTTCAGGCTTTTGGGACACTTTACATTTCCTTGTCGGTCTACTGAAACTTAGTGCCTAAGTGTTGTTAGTAGCAATTCTAGCGCTTCAACTTCAAGTTAAAAACCTCTTCCCTTTTCCTGTTCTTTTTGCAGATGAGCTTAACAGATCTTGGGAAATACGATTGCAACCAAGCTTGGCCCTTGATTCTAGACAATTTTGTTGAATGGATGAAAGCAAAGAATCGATAATCTCAATTTTTTTTTTTGACCATTTTTACCCTCTCTTTTTTTATTTTTTGACAAAACGTTCAAGCTAATCGAAGTAAAGTTTGTTTGATGTTACTAAACGAGGCCAGGAAGGCAGAGTTGTCTCAGTTTTGACTGACACTGTTCAGGAACTTCCCAAGCACAATTACAATGATAATACAATTGAAAAAACTATTGAAAGAACAATTGAACCTTCGCGTTCATTCACTCCATGACCCTGAAGCTGCAAGCCAGAAACCATGTCAGATATTCATGTTACAACAACATCATTCTAAAAGAATCTATGTACTAAAAGCTTACCTAGTCTTGAGAGCTTCCATTCATTATCAAAGCTGAGAGCCCAAAAGAAGTAGCCACGAAGCTTGAGATCCCTAGCGTAGGATAGTTTGGCGGCTGTGGAGTTCATGTCATCATAACCAACCCACAGTGTTTCTGCATAAGAGTATGTGGACACAGTCTGTGGATCGAAAACCACTGTAGCTCCATTCTCTTCGTTCCTCCTTTCCAACTGCCTAAACGTCAGAACACCGTTAATGGGTCCGGGCCCCACCGCCGGAGCTCCGATACCATTCACATTTGGGTCTTTAAGCTGCCACGTCCTCCAATATTGCGGGAGTCCGATGACCAACATGGTACGAGGAAGTCCCGCTCCAAGCCATGAGTTAAGTCCGTAGCTTGTACTTATGTTACTGGTAGGATCATACAGCAAGGCATGTGCTCCAGTGACCTGAGGCTCCCAAGAACCATGGTAATCATAACACATGGCGTTTATCCAATCCAAGTTTTTGGTGATTGACTCAATTGGGTACTTGCGGTAGTTGTCCGACCACAAGAACTCGGAGGCGAAGTAGACCGCTGCCGTGAGAAGAAGTGACGGCCGCCGTGTTAAGCTGGCTTCTTCGTTTATAGCGTGTCGCCACTCGTCAAACAGTTGGCCTAAATCTTCCATTTCCTGAGTGGTTTGAGGGAATTCCCAGTCCAGATCAAGACCGTCGAATCCATATCTTCTCGCCACGTCGATCGCTGATTTGATGAATATTCCACGAGTTACAGGCTGAGACACCATTCTTGCATAGAATTGCTTGTCGCCATTGACTCCAGCAAATGAGACAAGGGTCTTTACAGGTGAAGCTTTCTGGTGAAGGATGGTGGTGAAGTTGGTGAGAAGTATGCCTGTGGAATCCGAAACCTTGAACTTGTAGGTGTTGTTATCTGGCGAGAGAAAGGCATAGAAGATGTGGGTAAACAGAGTTGTGTCAATGTCGGATGGTAGGAGAATTTCAGACCATGAAGGGTAATAAGCACCTTTGATCGCTTGGGGTGATCCCATAGCACCTTCACTGGACATAGTGAAGAACACGATGACTGGAATGATAAAGATCGGAACTTTGACCCTGCCCATACTTGTCAATGCACTTCACAGTCCAGAACTACTTCAGATACCTGTAAAGGTATGATATACTTGTATATATAATGTGCTTCTGATGGTTTTCGGTGGATGTGTTTGTCTAATGTACCTGAGAAAACCTTACTAGAAACTAATCTTTGAGAATGGTGGTGATAGGTGACTTGTGACTGAAAATGATGTTGTCCTAATTTGTCCGAAATGGAATACAAAAGCAATTTAATAATGTCTATTGAAGCCGTCTCCCTTGACTTATTCAACTTCCTTTGCGAAAACTCAAACTGGGGTTTCAATTTTTTAACTTCCTTTGACAGAGGTTTTACTTAACTGTCATGTGAGAATATATTGCAAAGTAAAAACTGATATGAACTCCATCGGATGAATATGATCCTGAAGTGAGTAAACTGTACATTATTAATCAGTTTTACGAGTCATAGGTTGAAGACGACAACTAGCTAAAGCTTGAATTTCAGGTATTGATGCTTTCCTATGTCACTTACGAAGTTATGATTAGCTTCCACTTGTCCCTCACCTTTTTCACTTGGATTTAGCAATTAGCATAACTTAGTGTAAGGGTATTGTGCTTTTGTGCTTCTGGTAAGCTCTGAGAACATATAGGTGACTCTCTTCTCAAAGGACAAGGATAAGGAAGTAGAGATTGGTGTTGTTAACAGAACAACAAAACTTAATTCAGTGAACTTATCCAAGTCTTGGCTTTATGAAATATAAAATTGACTGTCTTACTTAAACATCTTAATTCGATTCATCAAATAGTGATTACAGTTTACCATCATTAAAAAAATTAAAGAGAAATAAAAACATAACAAAAAAGTCAATGGTCATATAAAACCACCAGAAATTTTCTTTTAGCAGATAACATTTACAATCCTTCTTGACCTGTAATTGCTGTCATGTGCAGATTATTTTGTAGATGCTCAACTTAGCTGTTGTTAGGTAGGGACTATCAACTTTTTATGTGTTATTCTGAATCATTGTCTGATTTGACCATCTCTAATGATTTGGTTTGATTGACTAACTTATAAAGAAAACTTCTTTTGATTGCTTTCTTCCACCACTAAACATTTTTCTTTAGTTCTCTGAAGTTGCTGTCATGTGCAGATTATTTTGAGAATTACTGTCATGTGCAGATTATTTTGTAGATGCTCAACTTAGCTATCAAAATTAAGATATTGGTTACAAAATTAAGATAAAATAAGAATAATTTAATCCTATAATACCTACATTCCATTAGACTAATTGTTAAAAGCACACACAAGTCTTATGTAATGTTTCATATAAGTTAAATTTCTAGAAAGTATGACATGAAATCATTGGTATAACAACTAAAAAAAGATCAAATTTTCCTAAAAATAAAATTTAACTCTTATAATAAAAATTTTAACACTAACTTTCAATCGTAATTCCATACTCCACAAGCTAAAAATAAAAATTGGACTTATAATAACTCTTAAGAGCTTTTTCTATAAATTGATGCTTTTAATTGACAAAAAATAATAGAAGAATTGAGGAGGATTACGGATTACCTCACAGGCTCACACTCACAGCGACACAGCCTCACACTCACACCAGTGACCAGCCTCACAACAGCGATGTGGGTATGCCGTATGCCAGACGAAGACGACGAGTTGCGAGCTGTGACTTGCGAGTGGCGATGACGACGAGTTGCGAGCTGTGACTTGCAACTGGCGATGACGACCTTGTGCGTATGAAGACTTATGAGTTATGACTAGTAACTTGAATAATGGTTGCGTCGTTTACGTAACAGGGCTTTCTTGACTGGTCTGGCACTGCGCAACGCAACGTTTACGTAACAGACAGGGGCCTTCTTGACGACGAGTAACCTGAGATTTGAGTAGCTGCTGGCTGCTGCGCAACGTTTACTTGAGAGTTGAGATGAGAGTGGTGGTGGCTTGCGCAACGTTCACATCACATGCAACGGCAGCGCAGCGGTTAGGACTAGGACTTAGGAGCTAGGAGTTGGAACTTGGAACGTTAGAGACAAGGCTGTAAATTGTAATTAATCAACGTAATTGTAATGTAAACGTTCAACTTCTTCAACAGGTATATACGTTTCTTTTAATAACAATTATATATGTAGTTATGTACCAAACTATCAATTAATATTGCTATTTGAAAAAAAAAATACTGTTATTTGAAAACGGATCGGGTATGGGTATCCATC
>JANJEY010000007.1:66306133-66337299 GCA_024703695.1 Erythroxylum cataractarum
TCTTCCAACTTTAGAATCTGGATATCGTGTTTGAATCTTCAAAAGAATACACGCCGCAAAACCTGAAACAGTTGCATCGTCTTGCTTGCTTGATGTTTCTAGACCAGAGCCCATCCAAATCAGACTAAACTCGTTCTAACTCGATTCCAAGCCTGAGCATGCTTAGGTTTTCTAGGGACTTGATTCATTTGGGTTGAGCTCGCCCGAATTTAATTCAAAGTTTAAATTTTGATTTGAAAACCTTATACTCATTACCAATGCTGCTTTCACGAAATAAATTTAACAAGAACAGAAGGTATTACACGGAAAGGGTTGCCTGGAGCCTTGGTTTAAGGACCAAATTGCATAAAACAATGGAAGACGTCAGAATGACAGATTTGTGGTCTAACATTTCTGCTGAAGCATGAACGTTAGAGAGAGAAAAAAAAACTTCTTGGATAAATGTTGATTAAGAAGATGACGTGGCTTGGCTGCAGTAACTTGCTCCCAAGACTTCTTTGCGGATGACGACTGCTGTTTTTCACGCCACATTAACTATTTTGAGGAATGTTTTGAAACTTGGATGAGTTATCGAATTGAAGATCTTACTGGTTATCAATTTGATCGGTTTAATCGGTTCAACCATTAATTGAATCGGTGAAATGTTATAATTATGTAATAATTATATTTATTATATATAATATTAATAATATTTAAAAATACAAAAAAAAACCAAAAAAATAAAACAAAAAATAAAAAATAAAAATTTTATTGAACCAGTAATCGGACCGGTTTGATTTAACCGATCCGACCGGTCAATTAACCAGTTTTGACTGGTTTTCATTGATTCAATTGAGAACTGATTTTAAAGGGTGAACTGAATCGGATAGTTGACCGGTTACCAGTTGAACCGGTCAAACCAGCAGGTTCGATCTAATTTTCAAAACAGAGATTCTGAGGATAGTTATTTTTTAGACACGCATTGACTAAATTTTCATATTGATGCAATAATTTATAAATTATGTCAATAGAATATTTCATACTAAATAAGGCGTTTAAGATAGGCGCAATCGAAAGACTACAAATAAAAGAATTCAAACACACGATCCTTAACCTTATGTCCTTACTCTATCAACTGGATCACCACGCGCATTAATACGCCTTATTATACCTATGAAAAGTCAAAGTTTTTGTGGTAGTAGAACCTATAAGCCAAGGACACCAAGGGGGTTGACTTTTAAAGTATAAATTACTCTAAAAATTTTTAAAGTCTAATCTAATTTTTAATATAAAAATTAAATTAATAATAAATAAGATGAATTTTTATTTCAATATAAATATCTTAAAATTTGTTGAAACTGGCAATTAAATCATTAAAAACTCGACAAAATTTTATTTCAAAATAATATTATGTTAAAATTTAATTTAAATTATTTAAATTAAATTAGATTCAGATTCGAATTTAGTTTTTAATTTAATTAATTTAAGTGAAATAAATTTGTTAAGACACTGATGAAAAAGTTATTTGCTTTTATTAATACGATGATGCGTGGAGAGATCGTTTTCGTCAGCTACCTGTCAACGGCGTTAAGAAAAACCTAACCGCTTTAACCAGGATATTAGCGCGCGAAAAGCAGCGATAAAAGGGTCATGCTAAGCTCAAACGCGTTGATACACGCGCCCCCACTCTCTGCTTTTCTCAAAACTCCTCTATTTCCTTTGACCGACACTAAACACGGCACCGTTTGCTCTTCAATGGCAGCATCCGCACGAATCGCCGTCGTCGGAGACGTCGTGAGTAGCTAATCGCAATCAATATTTTGAAAGCCTAACTTTGTCTAATTTATAATCAGGGTTTACATCTGTACTTACGTGGAGTGTTTTTTCTTGAAGCATGATGATTGGAGTCTGGAGGAAGACACTAAAGCACTTCAATTTTTGCAGGTATTCGCTTAATTTACTTACTGAAGATTTATTAAATTTCTCAAAGGTTCATTCTTTCTTTCCCCGATTGTAAAATTTTCAAGTTTTTTTGTTAGTGGTTACTAGTGTGAGTAAGGGTTAATGCTGGTATTTGGTAAACTCTAGTGCTGGGAGAAAAGGATATTGGAAATGGATTTGTTTGGTTTACTATGTTCCTATTTGAATGGTTTTCTGTGTATTGGACTTGCTTAAGCTTTTCTTATAATTATGAGTGTAATTCTGCTCCACCACCAATAATAGATTTTTGCATGGAATGCAGCCAGATTTGGTGCTGTTTACAGGCAGGTTTCCTTCCTTATCGGTTTCCATCTATCGATATGATGTCATTGATTGGCCTGCTTTTAATTTATATCGGGTGCTTTCTTGATCCTTTTCACCTTTGTAACTTGTATGATGAGTAGCAAGGATATCTGCAAAGAGGATGCTGCTCTGCTCCTGAATCATATCTGTACACGAGCAATCACTGTCCCCATGCTTATTATTCAATTGATGTTGGATCAAATTGGGTCTCAACCAACATGCTTTGGAAAATAGTCATGCATAATGGAGGACTTAGTAGACGAAACTAAATCATTGGTTTTTTCCGTACAATTTTTCTTTTTTTATATATTTTATCCAGGTGATTTTGGTAATGAGAATGTTGAACTTGTCCAAAGCGTTGCAGATCTTGAATTTCCTAAAGCAGTTATTTTGGGAAACCATGATTCTTGGACAACTCAGCAGTTTTCAGTAAAGTAAGTTTTCATTGCACCACATAGAAAAATCAAAGATCATACATATCATGATGCAGTTGCTGGTACATTTTTTAATTACACTGAAAGGAATTTGAATTTTTCATTTATGACCCATTTTTTCTGAAAAAAAAAACAAAAAGAACTGAGTTTCTGTATTTGAAAGCAGGATTTTGTGTTCTTCCGTATTCTTCAGTGCAGCTGTTTGCTGGTTTTTATATGTGATAATATCCTATTTATTTGCTTTTTACTTTTTACTTTTTAGTTTTTACTTTTTCATGGTATTATACAATGAGTATAAATTCTGCCTCGTGATTTATATTTCCTTAATCATACCTAAGGTCTATTTTTTATCTCACTGTAATCATTCTTTGGTTTGTATATTAGGGGCAAGGATGGCGTTCAACTTCAACTGGAAAGGTGAGCTGGCATTTTAAAATGATGTCTTTTGTAGCTTATCTCCACCTTTCGATTGCTTAAATATTTGTAGCTAGTCAGAAATCGTTTCCTACTTTTGCTGTGTTCCTGTTTTTATTGTTACACTGAGTTTCTGCATCTTGTTTTGTTGAATCATTTCAAAGTATACTTGTAAGACGAAAAATGAGAATGAAGTGTCTATAAGTTTAAGAATAATCAGGAAGCTCAAAAAGGAAATAGTTTAAATCTGTAGGTTTATTTTGACGACCATGTTTTATAACATCGATAATTAGACACATGAAATGCATCCTTTACTCTTTCTTTTGGTGTGCGAGATATTGTGCATTTAATGAATTGTGATGGTGCTGAATGATTGTACCTTTTCTTCTACAACCAGTCTTGGGGAACAGCATGTAGGTTACAGACGTCTGGATTTTCCTGCTCTAAAACTCAGTATTGTTGGCGGACGGCCATTTTCTTGTGGTGGTGAGCAGCTGTTTAGGAAAAAGCTTTTATCTGCAAGGTATGGTTATGAAGTAAACTGATTAAGTCTTTGGTTTTTTCTTTCAGTTCAGAACTCTTGTTTGAGCTTAGTTCTGTTGTCCTTGAGCTAATTTAACGGGAAATTTGCTCCCAGATATGGAGTCAAAGATATGGAGGGAAGTACCAGGAAAATATACAATGCCGCTTTGGGCACTCCAGAAGACCATATGGTTATAGTTCTTGCACACAATGGACCCACAGGTGTGTTTGCTGGCCAAATTGACTGCTGGAAATTGGTACAAAGCTTGGTTTCATCCTGGGTTGGTATTCTTTTTTGCAGGTCTTGGTTCGAACTTGAATGACATCTGTGGAAAAGATTGGGTGTTTGGAGCTGGTGACCATGGTGATCCAGGTACTAGTTTTGGGCTGTTATCTTCGTGAATGCTTGACTTGTCAGATTGTGTTGCATTCAAATATGGGAAGTGGACTAGCAAACACGTAATGAGATGAAACATGTTGTTATAGACTGGAAATATGACTTCTGGTAACCATGTATCTTATGGCTCAGATCTGGAACAAGCCATATCCCACTTGAAACAAACCACCAACCTCAGCATCGCTCTTGTTGTCTTCGGTCACATGCATAAAGAGCTGGCATACGGAAACGGTCTTCGGAAAATGATTGTGGTTGGTGCTGATAACAGAATATACTTGAATGGAGCTATTGTTCCGAGAGTTAAGGCATCAATTTCTGGTCAAGAAGGTGCAAGCAGGAGCTTCACCAATGATGACATACCCGCATCCGAACGCACAACACGAGCTTTCACTGTAGTTGACATCCTGGAGGGGAGAGTGGACAAAGTTACAGAAACCTGGGTGTCAGTTTGTGGGGACAAGACCTCATTGCAAGAGGAGCATCTATTGTTCAAGTACAGTAATTAGCTCTTTTTCCTGTTTGAACCTTAGATTCATATTCCCGAATAGAGTTAGAAGTAAGCATGGCTTGCATGTTGACATAGTGAGTGCTGTGCAATTCTGCTAATTCTATCCTCTTCAGGATAACTCATTCCATGGATAAATGTTGAAGCAGGGAGGCATACAAAGAATAGAATATCCATTAGTAGACCTCCAGATGTTGACTACTCTGTTTTCATGAATTAAAAGAAAAGCTCATCATCTTTTCCTTTTTTTTAGTGGGACCTCTAAATCATTTGTCTTCAATAAAACCAATAATCGATTACTTCTAAGGATTATTGACGTGAAAGTGGTGATTGGTGATGCAGTGCATAGATTTCTTGAATCATTGATTCTCGATAATAAAAGCAGACCATAGGTCCATAGGACAGCAACTACTCTTTATTGAACATATTGTATTATATCTCTGGACTGTGTTTCTCGTACAAATTTATTATTATATACAAATATATTATTATATGTACCTGATGTTTTTCTTACTTTCTCTTTTCTGTGCACTAACTTCCAAGCATTCTACGGCCTTTTGTGACCAGTTCGATTCCTTAAGACTGAAGGATGTACACTAATCTCTGTTAAATCTCACAAAAAGAAAGCTGGAAAACCTTAAAAGCATGTTTTGATTCAAGTTAATGGGAAAACTCAAGGGTCCATTAGACAGTGATGTAGTTGCTTTTTGTCTCCTGTCATCAGCTTTGTTGTTCTGTCAGTATTAACAGCTCCTAACTGAATAATTTGTAAATTAAATTATTCAAGTGATGAATGCGACCTGTTATTTTTTTTTCACTCGCTTGCAATGTCATTTATCATTATGCCATACCAATGCATGTTCATTTATTTAGAACCCCACACAGTTCATTGCTTGGTGTTTTCTATTTGTTGGCAAATTTAGGTCCTCGGCTTTTAAGAGCCAGAGGTCCCCAACTAACCTAAGAACTCGTTGATTGAAACCGATTCATCACCTACCCTATTGTCCTCATCAAAACCAACCATTCCCTAATGTTAGTAAGCTTACCACCATCACTCATTATCAGAAACTTGACAAATACCCTGAAAGTTGCACTGATTAGGCCTTTAAAGGCATTAGTCATACAACTACATGATAGATTCGTCTGTTGCGTTACATTGCACCTAACTATATGATTATTTGATTGATACTACCTTAGATTCTTTTAAGAATACTTCCATTTCATCACATTTTCTCTATAGTTTGGTGCTTCCAACTTTCTAATTAGTTACTTCTAAAGAAACACTCGGTCGTCCTTTTAGTATCAAATTTCAATCAAGTATTTTTTTATAATTCTAATTATTGTGAATTTAAAGGGTTTATAAAACACCATTTAATTATATGATTTGCATTAAAATAACTCAATAAATAAGATATGAAAATACTATTAAAATAAAATACTATTATAAACACCATTTAATTATATGATTTGCATTAAAATAAGATATTATAACTCAACTGGAGGTGAAGAACATGATGTGGAAAGTAATAAGGTGAAAGCTGCAAATGGGTAAAAGTGAAGGAAGAACTGAAGAAGGAGGAGGAGGAGGACGTGTAAATTAAGAGAGAAGTGTATATAACAAGAGCCATGAAAGCTTTTTGGCGAGCACATGACCTATTTTGGCTGAGCAAAGCAAAATGGCTGATGAGAGAATGTCTGAACCTGACATGTTTGACTCCTCTCTTCTCTCGGTCTGTCTCCTAATTAGATCCCCCAGCAGCCTTTGACCAACTATCAACCCTCCATTTTATATTATTATTTTTGTTATTTTCCATTTATTAAATATGTGTATATGTATTTATGTATGTATGTATGTATGTACATTTGTAGTTTACACTCTCTTATTTTGAATAACATTGATAAGCCAAAAGACCCTATTGCATTTGCACTCGCTTGGGAATTGGGATAAGCAAGGTATGTCAATAATATTTTTAGATAAATATTGTTTATGTTTTTAAATAATGGGTATGATGTTTATGTTGATGATGAAAGAAAGTCATGGCAAATGATTTCCTGAACATTTTTTGAAATAATTGTGATGATTTCTTTTGGACCCAATGTTTGTAGTCAAATTTGATGCCTTGATTAGTAATAGGTTGAGACTAAAATATTATTATATATCCATTTTTGTCTACTTTTAGTTAGTTATATGAAGAAAAACATGAAACATGGGAAGAATATTCAATTACCATACTAAGATGCAAGCAGAAAGCAATCCTCAATTTTTTTTTATCCTTTGAATTGATATTGGGTAAATTTTAAAATTAATGCAATAATTTATAAATTACGCCATCTGGATATTCTGCATTAGACAATACTTATACGACAGACTCGATCAAAAGAATATAAGTTGGAGAATCGAACACATCACTTTTTAGTCCCATCATTTTAGTCCATAACTCGACCACTCTTAAGGGGGTACAGATCTTCTGTACCCTTACCCTATACCTATTCTATCCCCTTTTGATCTCAACCATCCAATACAATGCATTTGGATGGTTGAGATCTAAAAGGGACAGGGGTATTAGATAAAATGAGACAGAGGATCTGCCCCCTCTTAAGGGGCCAATTTTCAATCATAACTTGAAAATATAACTTATGATAGTCATTTTTATTCAAATTGTTTTATTACATGTGTAGCCATAATATGATAATCTATCATTACTATAAAGTGATCATGTATGGTAAATGCTAAAAAAGTTTAAGTTCCAATCCAACTATGCAAAAGCATATGTATCCAAAATTAGAACTAAAAACAATCATGCATGATATGTATGATTTTGTAATTTGTGCTTTCTCTTGTAAAAAAAAAAAATCATGTGTGAGGTATAGAAGGTTACAAATGTCATTCCATCAAATTATGTGTGAAGCGATGGATGCTATTGGATAACAAGCAAACTAAATCAAATCAAATAAAATATAACTAAAAGGAAAATAAAGAAGAAATTAGAAAATTTTGGTATACACATCATCTTCTTCTTCATCCTCAAAACCAAACTACCAACTTAGCCACAAAACCACATTTTCTCCTTTTCTCTCTCTTTCATGTTCTCTGAGAATCCTATCATTATTCATTTTTTCCTGGGTTTCTGTTCCCTACCCATTATCTTTAACACCAACACCAGTACTTCCAGCTCACCCTCTTAGATCGGATCCCTTCACATTAACCCATAAAGCTCCATTGAAACCACAGTTTTGAAATTTAACTTGGGAAAGAGAAAAGAAAAGAAACAATTTTTATGTTTATCCATTAGTTAAACCGATTATACGCTGTTTATATCCGAATAATATCCTGAAATCTGAACTGGGTCGTCGTGTTTGTTTCGTTTCTGCTGTGTTCTGTGATAGGCAGACAAAGATAGAAGAAGAAAACAGAGATAAGCAGCATTGTTGGTGGTGGCACAACAAATGGGAAATGTAACTTCGAACGTCGCGGCGAAATTCGCCTTTTTCCCGCCGGACCCGCCAACTTACGACGTTTACAGGGAAGTAGACGACAGGATTGTGTTGTCGGGGCTCACTGCCGACAAAAACGTTGAGGTGAATCTGTTGGATACTAAAGCTGGTAACAAGATCGTAGCCACGTTTTGGAAACACCCTTTTGCCAGATTCACGCTCTTGTACTCTCATGGAAACGCCGCTGATCTTGGACAAATGCATGAGCTGTTCATTGAGCTCAGGGCTCATTTGAGAGTCAATATCATGAGGTACGAGTTTGGTGCTTGAGCTTTTTGTCCATTATGTTTTTGCTTTATTTCTGTTTTTTGTCTTTTTGGATTGTTGCGGAAATCCATGGGAGCCTCGGTTCTTTCTTCACCGTTTTGTTCTTAAAGATCGATGCTTTGCTTGTATCAATATTCAAACTATACAACTTTCCCTTCTTTTCTTCTTTGTTTTGGTTTCTATTTTCGGGAGATGGCTTTATTTGGTTTTAACTGGTATGTGCATGTAGCCTGCTAATATGTTCCCTATGCATGTGTTTATATTGTGTTTCCACTTACTTTCTCTTCTCTCCTGTCCATCTGGTGATTGATCGATTAATAAAACCAGTTTACACTCGAGATTGGAATAATTGATTTACTTATGGATGCTCAACAGTAAAAAGATTCGTATTTATTCACTGAAACTCTATTAATTTCTTAAATCATTTGCTATTTCGCTGATTTGCAGCTATGATTACTCAGGATATGGAGCATCTTCTGGAAAGGTAAGCGAAAAGATATTTCTTTTCATTATTTTTTGTCTTTATCTTTACCCCTGTCTGGCCTATGGCTTAAACTGATCAGATGATTTTTTCTCTACCTGTTTAATAGCCATCCGAGTTCAACACATACTGTGACATCGAGGCCGTTTATAATTGTCTGAAGAAGGACTATGGGGTTAAGCAGGAGGATTTGATCTTGTATGGCCAATCTGTTGGAAGTGGCCCCACCTTGCATTTGGCTTCTCGTTTACAGAGGTTGAGAGGTGTTGTTCTTCACAGTGCTATCCTTTCCGGCATACGAGTCCTGTATCCTGTCAAAATGACATTCTGGTTTGACATTTTCAAGGTAATATTAGCTGCAACCTCTTTTTCTGTTTTGGATTTCACTGATTCTTGAGGTTTATGTGGCCTGTTTTCACTGAACAAGTTTTATCTTACTTTTGCAGAACATAGACAAAATACGGAATGTCGATTGCCCGGTTCTGGTTATACATGTACGGTTCTCTCATTTTTGCTGTGCAGCAGTTCCTCTCCCTAATAATTTCCTTCAGTTTTCATTTTCAAATTGTTATCATGGAATATGGGTTAGCTGCTGCTAATAATTAGCTTCGAATTGGCCTTACAACGTCAAGTAGTAACTCAGGTTGTACCTCTGATTAGATTGATTGGTTCTGCTCTTTTGATGGAAGGGAACCAAGTTTTATTGAGGTTAATCTATGTTAGGGATAACAAAAAATTTTGAGCTTGAATTTCCAGAATGGCTGACAGGTCCCTGATAAGAGAATACCCACATTTGCTTCAGTGTTGATATATCTGGCTTTAGGGCTTTAATTCTATAGATTCTATTAGAATTTATGTTGATACTTGAAGCAAATGAATACCAAAACAAGGTTCTATAGTACTCCTGATCTATCTTACTTTACAATCCTTTTTTTGGGGAAAAAGGGTTGATTGTCTGTGTTGACTCAATTTAATGACTCCAATTGGTTGCGCTTGATTCGGCAATTTATTCCGGGCCACCTATGTTGATCGCTGGTGAACTTTTTCAGGGAACTGATGATGAAATTGTTGATTGGTCTCATGGAAAGCGCCTCTGGGAACTTGCTAAGGAGAAATATGATCCACTATGGGTCAAAGGTGGAGGTCATTGCAATCTGGAGACTTACCCTGAATACATTAAGCACTTAAGAAAGTTCATAAGTGCAATGGAGAAGATCTCCATTACGAAACCGACGAAACAACTCACTTCTACTCCGAGTCTTGAAGTCAAACATAACAAGTGTTTGAGATTTGGGATAAAGTAGGCAGTTCACAAGTAGGTCATAAGGAAAGTTAGCTTCACTGCAAGGTAAACCCATCACCAAGATACGTCAACTTGCTTCATGTATTCAGAGAATACGACCACCCCACCATAGTTGGTTGCTCTGTAGTCTCTGAAGATTAGGAACAGATGGGAACTGCAATTTGTTTATTTGATCCGGATCTATCCAAATATGGCTTCAAAGGTGGAATCCTTGAACATATTTAGTTATCAATAGCCAAATGATTTCTTATTAAAGGGTAGGGGGGCAAATGCTTGATCTGGATTTCTTGTATAATGCAACATATTGATCTTTGTAAAATCTTCCATCATCTTTTTCAGAAAACCAATACATTACTTTTTTCTACTTTTGACCAAGGACTTTTACTTGTTTACGTCCTTTCCATGCAATCTTATGTTATGATCATGATCGGTGAATTTGACCTGGTACTTGCATCTTGTTCCGTCTTCTTTTTCAGATGTTTATCTGAATCCTGATCAGGAACAATGTTAAACATAATCATGCAACCTTAGAAAGTGTACTTTGTTGCTATGGTGTGCAGTTGATGATTATGGAACTATTATGGTCTTTCTCCAGTCTCCAATCTGAACTGATGGCTTTTGCAATAACTCTATATGGCTTACATGGATTCGTTTCCCATCTTTGGTAAATCTGTACGAGTAGTTTCTTATTAGATCAGAGGAATCTGCAAGTTCCTAACACAAATCCAAGACGATGGAAAGCTAATTTCGATAAACTGAAGACTTGCGTACTCGGAAAAAGAATTAGAAGAACGGTAGATTTTTATCCAATCTTCTTGGAGTTCCTCGTATGGATACATTTTCCATATTCCTGACCTGAAATGATCATATATGCAATATCCTAACAGAAAATATGTGAAAAACCCTGATAACATAACTGGCACATGAATTTTCATCATCGAGCATTCGAGTTTAAACATGAAATGCCATCTTTACTGGCGTAGCTCTTGGTTATTTTATCAAAAACCAAATTAACTAATAACAGAGGACCAGATCCTCTTCTTATCAGACTGTGCAAGTACAAGCAAAACCTACACTTCCCAACATTTCCATTCCTGAAGCCATTCCAAAACAATTATGCGAGACAAAGGTTAGCCAAGGAAGTTTCACTCTCTGAAGTTTGGTTTAGTCTCAAGGCCAAGGCCTGTGTTTCAGAAAAACTCACGCTGTCCAAGCCCACCATCTTCAAAATTCTACAGACGAAAACTTTATTGTCAGGATTGGCATCGTCACTAACCAGGCCCTTGTGCGTACTTGGAATGGAACTTAACTGAATTGAACTGACTTATTAGCCAGACCCAACAGGCTTTTCTCCATCTCCAGACACAAGTCTCAAAATATGTATAATTGTATACACGAAAGGAAAAACCTTTCGATAATGTAGTTTGCGGTTTAAGTTGAACCAAATTGGGCGATAATGATAAGCAAAAACTATCGTGAAAGAAAAGGCTAGAAAATGCACTTCACTGCACTGCATCGTAAAGACAGATTCTCCAAGATATTCCCACATTTTTACTTTAACACACAATCTGTTGGGATGGGTTTTGTTTTCTTTAAGATGGGACGCTTCCTTTGTAAGTCGCCGGCAGCCACCTCCGCTTGGTGATTAATTATGTGTTAATTAAGACAACTTTCCATGAAGGAGGTTGTGCAAGCATGTTAACTAACTACCTGGTAAAGTCAAGGTTTATATATATATATATAAAAGAAATGGTTGCTTAAACAAAACCAAGAAGATGCCATTCCATTGTCTTCAATGACTTTCTTTTTTCTTGTTTTGTTTGAGAAATAAGAATAGAGAATAAAAAAATAAACAAAAATTTTAATGAATTGGGATATATGAAAATTTAATGCAGACAGATTTCTAATGCATATGTTTCTGTATGAAACAGTCTCTATCTTGTTGACAGAATTTTAGTTTCAGAAGTGAAGAAATTTCTTTTCTTCTACTCCACTCTCGCTCAGTTCCTTACCAGACATTGCTGTTTATGGTCTGTGTCATATCTACTCCTTTATGTTATCTGTTATGTCTTTCACTCTTTTAAACACAAACTCATAAAAACTAGTTTCTTAAAACCACCAAGCTTTGGCCTGTAAACCTAATGGAGTATTGCAGAAAACTTTCAAAACGATCATCATCAGTTCACCAGTACTCAGGCAAAGCCATGGCAGATTCCAGATCATGATTATCCAATGCTCTTGGCCCACATATTACAATCAGTAACAGTTGTAGTATTCTATAATGATGCTACAATTACGATGAGACAAGCTCCATCAACTTGCTAAGATCTTTATTGACATGGTGGAAAAAGTAACACACACTAGCGCACAAGGTGACTGCTGTTCCACTACCTGTTATATTATAATTTAGCTTTAACAGTTTCTACGACCAGAATAAGCTTAATCTGTTGCTTTCTCCGTAAGAAACAGAAATACCAATCTGTTCATAGTAGATTTAGTGAACCTTCATTACCAGAACTCAAGTGGGCATTCAAAGTTTACGATCAAAACCTTTCAATACTCAACCAAATTCTAACTTTAGGATGGCTTCTTAGCGGTTAAATCTATAAGCCACTTGGGTTTAATTCACTTCTGTTCATCTTCATCCTTTGTGTTTTTAAATTTATGACCTGCTCCAACTGATGGATACATAAAAAAAGACCAAGACTGCCAATTTGTCATCATGATAGGTAGATGTGGTATAGCGGAAAGTTTTTATAGAGCCTAAGGACCGTAACTAGATCATATTTATACACGAAGTCAGTAAATTGATAATATTGTAAGGTTTAGGATTAGGAGTGTTATTATTTGAATTTGTAGTGTACACCAACCCTAAAGTAGACATAGTACTAGGATGATGATTGGTGTCCTAATGATTTTCTTTGTGATTGGGGGGTGTTAGTGGGCCTTGATCATCACAAAATTATCAGAAAGTCAATACTCACCCCAAAAAGTTGCAAGTTCTTGAAAGCTGCACGTTATCATATGCTCAAATTTTTTGAATTTTAATAAAAAATAATTAATTTAATTTAATTTTTATAATAACATAATTCACCTTTATTTAGATAAATTATTTAACATAATAACAATTTAAAACTAAATAATAGGTCAATCTAATTAGTTTTATAAGTCTAGTGTGTGTCTTGTATTTGAACCTACTCTAGAATTACTAGAATAAGAAGCTACTCTCTAGAGCTAAACCTAAAATTTTTTAATTGATGAAGACTTACTTTGCTACAGAGTTGTAGTAGATCACAACATCGCTTTGAAAAAGCATACTTCAAGAGGCAATATCAACTAAAGAAGGGTGCTCCCGTTTGCTGGCTTCAGATCTCCCGTGTCATGTATTATGTGCCCTCTGTCTCACAAATCATCTCAACCATTTAATTGAATAGTTTGGATGGTTATTATGATTTGAGTAAGTGGCAGAGTAAGTGGCACAGGAGATATGCTCCCGTATTTGCTACGAGCATGGATCATCTATATCTTTTGTTAATTTTTAAAGGATCTTCTAAGACAAACATTACAAAAGCACATAAAGCGTATATCTTTTGTTTACATCTAAGTGATCTAACTAATACATCAAGGTGCAGACTATCCTTCACGGTAAAGTTTTGTTCTTTTGGTTGTGAGAGTTTTGGGTACGAAAGTGCTTAATATCATCACCTTCTTGAAGCAACTTCTTCATGGTTTATCTCAGTTATGCCTCAAATGTTGTCTTTTAATATAATTAATGATTTTGAGTCACCTTCAATTGCAAATTTGACCCAATTGGCAACTGCATTTATTGATAGTTAAAAAAATAATGTTTTAAAAATCAAATCAAAAGTTAGACCGATGAAAAAAAAGGTAGTTTAAGGGTTAACTAGTATTAGACGGTTATAAAGTTGACTAAAAATTAAAAATGATTAAAAGATATTGTCCTTATTTATCAAAGAATTTGAAGTTTAATTAAAAAAATTTGTTAAATGAAAGCTAATTGATTTAATTTAATTTATAAGAACTTATTAATTTATAAAAATTGAACGATTAAATAACAAATCAATCAGTTTTTTAACAACAATAATTATTAAAGTAAATCAAATAAGAAAGTTGAAAACTAAACTAAAAAATTAGATAATTTAATATTTTATTATTTAACGGGCTAAACCGATTGGATTTTTCAATTATTGAAAAAAAAAAACTTAATGGGAAATCCCACAAACTCCCGTTTAATTAGTGATGTGTATATAATTAATATTAGTGGAAGATTAAGATAAGGACTAATGATGGGGCATGTGACTAACTCAGCAACAATCTCATTTGCTAATTATGGAGTAATTTGGCTGGCAATTGGCTGTCAAGGAAGTGCCCTGCATTTAAGTTAGAAGCAATAATTTGTTTATTAAGTGGCCTAATCAAACAGGTGATAATGATACATACACCTAATATTGCATACCCTGTGTCATTGACTTGAAATTTTCAAACCTTTCTTGTCCACCAATATTGGAATTGATCCTACCCTATGCAAGAAGGAACTCAACCAACTCATAGAGTTCTGGTCCTTGGTTCTTTATGAAGTAAAGCTATAGCTGACTTCAACACCATATGTTTTCCACAAGTATACTCAAATTAGCCAATTTAACAAGAATAATTTTTAGTTTTATTAATCTATAAATGTAATATGCATATTGAATATATGTTCCTTTTGGTTTTATTATATTTAATTTAGTCACCAATCAATAACCATGCAAAATTTATATATTTTTAAAAAATAAATATGAATTTATTAATAACCATATAATATATTTGATATTTTATGATCTTATAATACATATTAAAAATAATAATAATTCTATAGTAAATAATTATACCTTATAGAAAAGACTATATACTTATGGAATCAAATTAATTACATAAAATCCAATAATCTCAAAAAGTATTTGACGGTAGCTTATGAAACGACGTCGAAACTCCCAAGAAAAGTACTCCAATTCCCGAAATGTCCTTTGTTTCCTCTTGCAACCTGCGACCGACGTGTCGTTATCAGGAAAAAGGCCGCATTTCTTTCAGCGGTTTGGAATCCAAAGCGGGCCCTAATATTTAAGTCCTAACCAATAAAAACAAGCAACGTGGCAGTTTATGAGCAAGCGTATACTGTTAGGCCTGTCCCCTACCGCACGAGAAGCGCACTTTTTAGAACTTTTAGTTATGGACACGCTGACCTGTTCCAGACACGGAGTTCTGTTTTCCCACTCTCTTTAAATGCGATTGAAGAACACGCTTTAATTTTTTTTTAATAAGTTACCAAATTATTTATTTATTTATTATTGATTAACCTCAAATATAAAAATTTAGTTTATATTAATAATTATCCTTAAATACGAGTTAAATAAACTATTTGATATGCGTAATAATATATAACTTATATAATCCATAAACATTACAATAATAACAAAATTTATACTTATAAGTTCAACTTTTTATATTATTAATTTGTATTTTAATAATTTAAGTGTGCCTAATCGTTTAAATACAGGGCGAGTATATTCTACACTCGCTTCTTTTCAAGATTTTGTGTATCAAAAAATCTATAACAGGCTAACTAATATGTCACTTAAGGACAAGGTTACATGAATTAATAAGAAAGAATGAAAATGGAAATTTTGATTTTAAGTTCAATCTACACTTCCCTAAGCTTTTCAAACTCTTAGCTAAACGGAACATAAAGAGATAAAGCATCCAATTTAGTAATGTATAATTGCAGTATGTGTTTCTAAAAGATGGAGCTCGTGGCATGCACTGATTAATACCAGTAAAAGCATGTTAAAGTGAAAAGCTAAACCTCGTGTTTACTACATAGCTTGGCCTGTTGTTTCTAAACAATAGTAAAAGACATCCTTTTTTTAACAATTGAAAATGTACTAAAATATATCAATTGTCATGTTCTTACTATTTTTACCATATTTTCGTTTATGGTAACCTAATAATGCTACCATAAACGAAAAGATCATTTCAATCAAAAGAGAAATTCCTTTTACAGAAAGTGTAATTATATATATATATATATTAGTAATTAATTAATTGATTGTATTTAGATTCTATCCAAATTTCTTAGAATCACTTGATCAATGATGTTATTATGCTTCCTTTTAAATTTCAAAGCTCTAAAAACATAAAAGATCCATCTAAAGTAATTGATATTTCCATCTAAACCTTATGAAAACCTCATTTACATTAAAAGTAAACCTGCGATATGATTTAAGGCTATAAATAAATTCCATCTTTGACATGATTCTCTCTACCCTCTACTATGTACCAACTTCGTTCTACTTCCTCTCAACTATATATTTATGTAAATCTTATATAAATATATGGCTGAGATGAAGTTGAATAGTGTTGGAATAGAATAGTGGGTACAGAAGATCTGAGAGGCATCTTTTGATGCATATTTTATATTTTTCAATCTTATTATTGTATATGAATATAAATAATTGTATTTATAGGTGTGGTATAGTATTATAATAAATGTTAAACAATAATAATGTTTTTGTTGTGCACAAATTGTTATTCAATAAATTAATAATTATGAGTCCAATTTGGCTTACCAAATCAAGGAAAAATAATGTGAAAGAAGATAAGACTTCAAAGCACACTAACCACATTTATTATTTTTTATTAACCTTTTTCATACTAAGAATTTTAGTGAAAGTTAAACCAATAAGATAAGAGAACTAAAGTTCAATTGGACGGTTCAAAATACGGTTCAAGATTTTACGGTTGAACCAACTAAATTAATTGAGTTTAACTAATATTGAAAAAATTAAAAGAATTGGAAACAAAACTAACAAAAAAACTCAAAACAAAATATTTAAATAAGGAAGACTTTAACAACCTAATAATATTCCCATAATCAAGAGGCTTTCATGGAAAATCTTGTTGGAGGCAGTAATTAAATTCCCAATGTTGAATATCATTAGCATTTAAAGCCCTAAATAACTAATTGATTCTCCTTAGTTTTTCCAAATGTAATATGATCACTTGACCAAATTAACACTAACTACGTTCCATCTAAGTTACATCAGATATAAACCTTATCAGCCTTTAATATATAAATCGACGGTTCAGATTGACGAAGATGTTGATCCTATGGTGGAAAAACGTGATGCGTATGAGTAAGCTATGTGCATTAGACCATAGCATCACTCCACATTAGTCTACAGTAAGTCAGAGAAAGAGATGGAGAGAGAGAGAGAGCATGTGTCTCTGAGAGTTATATACAGCAAAGTTGGATCATAAACATATGTAACAAAAAGGAAAAAGGAAGGCTTTTGTGTTCTGTTTGAGGAGAGAAAGTAAAGCTACAGACAAATACAGAGTGTACTAGAGAGAGCTGAGCGTTTATTATGAGTTTGTTTTGGGTAGAAAAGAATTCAAAGATACCTGTTTGATTTGGGGTTCAACTCGCCATCGCCATCATTGTCCCACTTCGACAGCTTTTTCACTTCCATATCTCTCTCTCTCTCTCTCTCTCTCTCTCTCTCTCTGTTTGTCTCTTCTTTTTGATCCACTCTTCATTTGTGTTTCTCTCTTTTTTCTCTTCTTTGGCCATCTGGGTTTTGATTAACAAGGTCAAACAACCAAATTCTGAGCATGTTTACTGAGAAAGATTGAAGCTTTTTTGTTTTAGTCTTTGTTGTTGGTGTGTTCTTATACCATTCGGTTGTTTTGAGTTTGATTCACAATGAATGCTAAGGACATAACGGATGGTGTAGCTAATGAAGACAGATTCCCTGAGGTTCTGCGGGTTTTGGCCGTTGATGACGACCCAATTTGCCTTGAAGTTTTGGAGAAAATGCTTCGTAAATGCCAATATCAAGGTGTGTTTATAAGTGTCCAATGACTTTTTTTTTTCTTTTTGATTTCTTCAATCTTTGCCGTTTTTATATGGAAGATATGTTTGTTTTCTTGACTTTGCTGTTAATTATATCCCCTCTCTGCACCTCTGCTTCTAATCATAACGTTGCTCTCCCTACTTTTAGGACAATACATCTTCCGGCCTTTATCTGGTGAAGGCCTGTTTAGTTGGTGGTTTAATTGTTTTATCTATATGTTCAAAGTTTTTGTTCCTTTCTGCACATGCTTGATGTTATGAATCCGTGAAAGCTTATACTTCTTGGTTTAATTTCCTTGTTGAAGTTAAGATGTTGATCCACTGTTAGAAACACCATCCAGTTTCTGTCTACCAGTCTGCAAGTTATGCGTATGATCATTATCGTGAAAGTAATTCATAATTCTCCTGTTATTTGTGTTGCATTTAGGCTTTTGGCAATCATCACTCTTCGAAATCTCAATCGTTTCTTTAAACTCAAACATGATCTTTTTTTTTTTCAGTTACAACTACCAATCAAGCAGTGACAGCTTTGAAAATGCTACGAGAAAACAAAAACAAGTATGATCTTGTTATCAGTGATGTTAACATGCCAGACATGGATGGTTTTAAGCTTCTCGAGCTTGTGGGGCTTGAAATGGACTTACCTGTCATCAGTAAGCAAATGCCCTGTTTTGCTGTGTTTAGTTCTTTCTTTCTTTTCTGCAATAATATGGCTCTTACATTTACACCAGTTCTTGCAGTTCGGTTGTTGTTCCAGACTAAAAAACTTGTTATTTTAGAAGGGTGATTTTCTGTTATTTATTTTCCATTATAATGGTCACCACTCTTCGAAACCCAAGAACATTATTGTGTGATCTTCATTCTAATTTTAATAACTACGCGAATACAATTCAATGAAAAAGTAGGATAAATTGTTGAGAGGATAATCTCTTACGACTAATTTTGATAATCTTTTACTGCTAATTCTAATATAGTGTTGTCGGCACATAGCGACAAGGAGCTTGTGTACAAGGGAATTATACATGGTGCTGTTGACTATTTGATAAAACCTGTTAGAATGGAGGTGCTGAAGAACATATGGCAACATGTAATCAGGAAAAAGAATTTTAACCCAAAAGACCCAAGTGGGCCTTCAGTTCAAGAGAAGACTCGTGATAAGGCCGGAGAAGGTGGACAAGGAGTGTCAAGTGGTAGTTCTGATCAAAATGATAAAGTGAATAGGAAGCGGAAGGACCAAGAAGAAGAGGATGAAGAAGAAGATGAGAATGGTCATGAAAATGAGGAATCTGGGGCTCAGAAGAAGCCTCGTGTTGTATGGTCTGTTGAGCTGCACAAGAAGTTTGTAGCTGCTGTCAATCAGTTAGGTCCGGAAAGTAAGTTTTTTTTCTGTCAATGGGTGATGTTTCTACTTATTTTACAGCTATTAATCCGTTCTTTTTATTTTGTTCTTAATCAATTTCAGAGGCTGTTCCAAAAAAAATTCTTGACATGATGAATGTAGAAGGGCTGACAAGGGAAAATGTAGCAAGCCATCTGCAAGTAATTCTCTTCATTTTGTTTTACATTTTACTTTATAATTTACTCATACCTTGTCGATGTTTTTCAATCACCTGTCAATGGAATTATGAATTTTCATGTTCATCCTTCTTAAATTTGTAAGCTTTCTATGAGATCCTATTCCTTAAGCTAACAAATCCATATATTTTTATGTTCTATTGCAGAAATACAGGCTTTACCTGAAAAGAATCAGTGTATCATCCCAGCAAGGCATGGTTGCAGCATTTGGAGCTAAAGATTCTTCTTACTTTCGCATGAGTGCACTAGATGGATTTGGAGATTTTCGCAGCTTAAGTGGACCGGGAAGATATTCAACTGCATCTCTATCATCTTATACACCAGGAGGTATGCTTGGAAGATTGAACTCTACAGCTGCTTTAACGATGCGAGGAATAGCTTCTTCCGGACTGTTCCAGTCGGTTAATCCTCAAGGCTCAAGCAGTTGTGTTAATCCAATTGGACAGCGTCAGGCACCTTTTCTTCCAGCAAACCAAAATGTCAACTTCTTTCAAGGGATCACACCTTCGCTAGAGAACCAGCAGAGCAAGCCCATCACACACATTGGAGATTACAGTCACAATGATGGAACGGCAGGTTTTGCACTTGCAGCTGGCTTCCCAGATGTTGGAGTGTCTATTAATGCTAGCTTAGGCAACTCGGCAACCAGTGCCTCAATCAATCCTAAATTGGTACAAGGAAACCTGCAACCATGTCAGTCTAGAAGCACGTTTGCAGCTCAGTCATCTTTAAACATGCCATCATTGGACCAGGATTGTTTTGATGTTGGAATTAGTGGGTCTTCAAATTTTCTGGATCATAATAGATGTAATGAAAATTGGCAGAGCTCAGTTGAGTTACCGAAATTTCCATCAAATCCTTTTCCATTAGACGACCACTTTAGCCACGATCCATTGTCTAGCAGCACCTCGAGAGAGAATTTACCTTTGACTAGTCCTCACATTGATAATACCCCAATCGATTTTTCATCTTCCGGTGCTATTGCCACATCTTTGGATGATTCCAGATTAGATATGCAAAGCCAAGCAACTTCCATTGGTAATGTTGTTCAAAATATGAATTACATGTCAAAACAAAGATGGGAAGAACATAGCCATGACTATAAATCTAGTGTAAGTAATTCGATCGGTATTGTGAATCCTCTAGGTTCTGACAGTGGTGTGGGTCCTTTGAGCCAGAGTTTGGATTACAGAAAAAGGTTTGATGCATCATTGCTTGGTCAATTAAATTCTGTCATTCCTCCAAGTTTCCGGCATTCTGAACTTCAGAAATCTTTGGATGCTAAAATAAGGTCCAGCGACGAGTTTCTTTCAGAGCAAGCCAAGTCTCAGAATGGATTCATGCAGAATAACTTTGAGACTTTGGATGATATGATGACTACAATGACTAAGCGGGTATGAACCTCTTGAGTTGCTTCACCAATTTTCAGTAACGTTTTTCAATTCTCTCTTTCCATGTTTTCTTAAAGTTGCATGTAGAGCCAGTGAACTTTAAATAGTTGGGTTGTCCATTCTGATGTCAAATGATAACTTTCTGTACTCCCTTAGAATGTACTGTGGCTTAATGTTTGTCACCGAGAGTTCTATTTTGTTTGCTTCTTAAGTCAGACCTTGGAATTTAGTGGTTACAGAATACTCAAAATGGAGTTCATACAAATGCTCCCATTACTGCAGAATGGCATTGTTTCTATCTAGTTATTTTATATGTTGCAGACCTTCTAAAAATTTTCTCATGTCAAGTATTTAAACACCACTGAAAAATGTAATGGAGGAAACATCCAGTCTTTATAATGCCATTTTTTTGTTGGTGTTGAGTGCAATGTAGTCTGTGACAATTTTACAGTCTTGTTCGTCATTGCATCGTCCAGCCGACAATATCTTGATGCCTTTCAATGCTGTCCAAGCAGGAGCAGAATGAAACAATCTTACTGGATGGAGAATTTGGATACGATGCTTACTCTCTTGGATCATGTATGTGAACCTTTATTTGTGGTGATTGTACAAAAGAGGGTCTGCTTTAAAACTTGTTCCATCCCACTTCCTGAGAAATCTGTATCATCTTGTAATCTAGTTTGCCTTTTTCGTGATCATTCCTCTCAGTGTGTTTCTTCTACCTTCTTCCCTGTCACTGTAGTTAATTTCTTGCTGATAATAGTTGTAGTATCATTGTTTCCAATACTAAGCTCCAATGGCTGCTCCTTCTTCCTTCTCACTGGTACTGATAGATAGTAACATGAGAAAATTTTCAGAACTTCTGTGCATTAGTTTGATGTTTAAAGAAGCATAACTACCTGAACAGATAGATGCATGAATCTTCCGTTAAAGTTAGTTTTATTCCTTGATGTTCAGAAACCATCACAACAATGATTGAAAATTATCATTTGAACATATTGTTACATGGTAATAATTAACTGTAATGATACTACCTTATAGGATTTTCTGTTCTTTTAATCAAGTCTTTTGAGATTTGTTTACATTGAAATTATCTTATATTATTACATCCTTAATTTGGAATCATTACATACAGCTTTTTAATTAACCAAATGGTACTTATCTGGTACCTTTGAAGTAACAAGGAAGAGTGAAGAAAAGTGTTAATAAAGATGGGTGAAGCAACTCTGACTATGATACATATCTGGTATTAACACTTCAAAGTATTCATGTTTTTAAATCAAGACTCAGTTTTTAGGCTACACTCTGATTTCTGGTATCATTTTTGGAGTGAAAGTTCCGTATGTTGGTTCACTTTTGGGGGTATCCATAATTGATATATGGACTCTGAACTTTGATTCTGTGACCCAATATATTAGTTTTGTTGTTACAGATATTTAATGCAAGTTTTGACTTGTTTTAAGAAACAGAGTCAAATGCTGACTTTGGTTAGTGTTGTTATGAAACACTTTAAAACTAGCATTTGTCACAAGACGAATGCAAACTGTGTCATGTTATTAAGATTTAAGACAGTGAAAGTAACAGTGCGAGAAATGAAGATCTTAACATGAATAGAATGCTTGAAACTTGAGCAGGTGGTTCAAACAGGGCTTGCAAGATTATTTCTATCCCAAAAATAGTATCATGTAAAAGAATCAAACAAGCTTTATAAACCACTATGAGCTTAGAGATTCAACACTTATAAATTACAAGTGGGTACGTGAAGGAAACATCTTTGCTTGTTTTCACTCGACTACCAGAGCAAAACAATTCAAGCAATTTGCTTGCATGCCTAATATAATTATTTCACTAGTTCAAGTGAAAAAATAATAATAATAATTTGTACACTAAATTTACCGCCAGTTATTCGCCTTCCCAACCCATTTGCCGGGCACGTCGCTCCCACAATGAGGTGACTTTCCTCTCTCTGATAACTAACACCTCGCCGCGCTCTCTAGCCTCCTCGCAGGTTTCAGTAGCAGCAATGCATTTTTCTGCCTCCTTCTGGTATTGGGAAGCCACTCTCTTTGCTTCAGCCAATGTAACGTTCATACGTCGAGCATGCTCTTCGGCAACAGCCTCCTGCAACTTTAGCTCTTCTGTTAAGAGGTCCACAAACTGCTTCTCCATCTCCCTCTTCAGATCAGGGTCATTGTTTCCACAATCTGTAACATCCAGGATATGTGCTTGTTAATCTGATGTGAAGAACAATGTAATAACTGGAAAATTGAGACCTAGAAGTTGCAAACTTTGATAGTAACAGGCCTTTTCTTTGCTCAGAAATTTGTTAAAGTGCCATTTGCTACTAGAAGTAAAGCATGCAAATGATAAGATTAAATCCAAACACCACTATCTTCTGAACCCTTACTTTAGCGGCATATTTCGTTGGATGGGTTCAATTTCAATGAAAACTGGTAAGAAATAGAAAATAAACAATGGAGTTCACATCATCTTTGTTTGAAAAGATCATAACCCCGAAAACAGAAACAGGAATCCTGGTTTAGCTTTTGAAGCTTTTGAAGAATCTTTTAATACAATCTATTATGCCCTCAGAATGAGAACTGAAGTTGATTGTCATAGTGGATTCACAGAATGAACTCAAACCTGTGACTGAGAGATTGGCCAACCCTGCAAGGATAAAGCAAAACCACACATAAGTCTCAGTCCACAATCAACAAATTATGCTTTATTTCAAAAGCAATAAGGTAAGAACAAGAACAAACATGCAGTTTCATCATAACAACTGCCAAATCAACTTTTTATCTACAGGTATGCATCATACCATAGACAAAGTGTCAAGTGAATGAAAATGTACACAACTGAATAAAGCCTACACGGTACTCTAACATGAAGAAACATTCCATTCAAAAGAAATCGGCCTACATTTCCATCGAGAAAATGATAAACAGTAGTGTCCAATGGTTCACATTTATATACAGAGAGCATTGTCAATGAACCAAAATATTCCAATCACAGAGTAGGATATAATTGCCAGAAATAGAAGAATAGAGCATTTCATGACTCGAAAATAGGAAGAAAATGATTCTTCTAACAGGTTAAATAAGACTTCAAGCACCTTAAACTAATGTCTAATGTTGATAAGCATGAAAGTCGCATATCTAACCAAGTAAATTTGACAAAACCAACATACACATAAGAAGCAGATAACAGACTTGCCTCCAAAGCAAACTGAACTTGGTTTCTGTCCATTTTGCGCGGGGATACAAAAAGAGATATGCTAGCCTAGATCAAATTTAACCAAAAATAGTTCCATTCTTATCAGCACAAGAATGAATTTTTTGAAGAGATAGGATTTCGGCTTGATTGTACAAATCCTCCGTATATTCATTATTCATGAAGAGCTCTTTCGCAAATTGCAAGAAACAAAAGATAGAAATCCGGAACTGATGAAAAGACTCGCAGAATAATTATCAAAAAAAAAAAAACTCGCAGAAACCTACTCAGACAAACGTGCAACTTGCTCGATCAATGAAGCAAATTCGGATCCATAATTGGGAAAGGCAACAGATCAAATACTCGAAATGGTGGAAAGTGCATTCCTAAGTTCCTATCAAATAAATTTGTACAAGATCATGATCAAATTTTGACAAAAGCCCAGAAGTAAAAACAAGCAAAACAGTAAATGTAACAAAGAAAGGGATATACCGGGAGCCATCTTGAGAAGAGATAAAGGAGGAGGACAATTGCAGATGCAAGGAGGACATGAAGAAGAAGAAGCTTTAGAATCAGAAAGTCCAAAACTTTTCTTGAATCTCCAGTAAAGGGCAGGGCCGCAAACAACCAGAGCTGAAACCACTGCAAATATCACTAGACAACACCTCAAGGAAGACCCTGATCTCCTTGCCATTTTCACACTCTCCCAAAATGCAAGCTACTCACTTTCTTTCCACTCTTAGCCCTAAGGTAATGAGATCCAAATGTGGATGCATTGATTGATGGGTACAGTTATTTACTGACGAATCAATTCGCTAATGTACTGATTCTTCCTTGTTAACCTTTTCCTTTGGAAGTGTCTTAATCTATAATCAACTTAGAAAAAAGGAACTGTGACAAAAGGGGTGTCACCTGAAGCCCACGTCCTTGTACCAAAAACCTGTTATTACATTATCTAGTGAAGAGGATCTGATGTAATCTAAACCCTATTTAACATTTTATCTCTCTGTTTTCTTACCATGAAATCATCTAAACGTAAATAAGAACATAGGGCAGGTGGATACTGAATCATTCTTTTTGGTTCTGGGCTTTATATGAATATACTGTTGAAAAACCTGAAGGGCTTTCCTACTTTTGTGTTTCTATTCTTATGGTATACATGTTTCACTGGAGCCCATGGAGATCATTATAAATGAAGAATTCAAAGAAGGTACATACACATCTTTTCCTTATTCAATCATGGCGTTTCGGATCAGTATGAATGAAGAATCTCAAAGAAGGCACATACTCATCTTTTCCTTATTCAATCATGCGTTTCTGATCTTATCCAAGGATTGATTTTGTATGGTTCTAAAGAATCCACGTTAAGGAAGCAATCTATATTGCATGGGATAGGATGTGACATGCTAAGGATAGTTTGGTTCCTCATCTATTTTTCTTCTGTTGTAATTTTTTTATATTCTGTATTTAATTTTTTTATTCTTTCAAATTAAAAAAATTTATACACATACATATATATATATGTATATATATAAAACAATTACAAAACTTTAAAATCGTAAAAAAATATTTCATGGATTAATTTTTTGTAAAATGAGAAAAGGCCAATGTGAACTCGTACACCACGAAAGTTCAGCTTCACAAGGTTGCTGACTTGTACGTGTCGATGTAACGTTTGATGACAGTGAAGCAACGACATGCAGGCCAGTTCCTTCATTCCCAAGTTTATTTTCCCTATTTTTACAGATCATATTCACAGGTCTTAATGGTCACATCTTGGGAAATTTCCTCCATGGAAGAGCCTCGAGGGTCCTAGACAAATCTGGAAATACCCACACCACACGTAAGGTCACTAAACATCCACGTACACGTCCAGCTTTTCCTTATATTTTGCCTTATCAAGATTCAAGCTTTTCCTGAAAAACGATACAAAGGTAGAAATATTTCTGTAGTTAGTCCAAAGAAACAAGCTTTTAGAGCATCAAAACAATGGCCAAGAACAAGGAAATGGAGGTGGTTAAAGGAATAGACCTGAAGAGGTACACGGGTAGGTGGTATGAGATAGCTTCATTCCCATCATTCTTCCAACCCAGGAATGGAGTTGATACAAGAGCTACCTATAATCTGAATGAGGATGGTACTGTGCATGTGCTTAATGAGACATGGAGTAATGGGAAAAGAGTTTCCATAGAAGGAAGTGCCTATAAGGCAGATCCTAAAAGTGATGAAGCCAAGTTTAAGGTTAAATTCTATGTTCCACCGTTCTTGCCCATTATTCCTGTTGTGGGTAATTACTGGGTTCTGTATCTTGATGATGATTATCAGTATGCCTTGATTGGTGAGCCTACCAGGAAGTATCTTTGGGTATGTTTCCTATTCTTACACCTAATTCTATGTTTGTTTTGACTGTATGTTTTCACAAAGTTCCAAGCTTTCATGGTTGCTTGATTTTACGGGTAGGTTGTCTGTCCTCTGAGCTTGTAGAAGTCTCAGGTTGTCTTCAGATGGAACTGGATTCTGAAACTTTATCTTACTATAGTTACCTTTCATTATACAAAAACTTGAAATAATTTGTTATCCGTTGCATTTAGATATTGTGCAGACAGACTCATTTAGATGAAGCAATCTACAATCAGCTGTTGGAGAAGGCCAAAGAAGAAGGCTATGATGTGAGCAAGCTACACAAGACTCCTCAGAGTGATCCACCTCCAAAAGAAGAGGGTCCCCAAGACACCAAAGGCATTTGGTGGCTTAAATCCCTTTTTGGAAAATAGAACATGGAAACATTTTCCCACGTTTAATGAGATCAGCAGTATTTCTTTTCAATTTAATGAGTTTTTAGTTGTGTAAAAAGTAAAAATTACAGTTGCAGAGTGTTAGTGTTCAATCTGTTGAGTGGATGTAAAGCTTGTGCTTTTTGAGTTTGTATCAATGATCAATAGCTATGAATTATTGATACCCTCTCTTTGAAAATTGTAAAATAACTTGCATCTTACATGTATGGACAAGTAATTTTCGTGAATAGAACCCAAGGAAGAGTGTTCTTCCAGGACTCTTATCTTGATAATGTTCCTTTTGGCTGGGGCCTGGTTCTCTTGCAAGTGAATCCACTCAAAAGAGAGAAACATCTTATCTTCTTATAGTGGGTTCCAGCTTACCGTATATATAGTCATGTGCTTTGCTGTGTTACAGCTCTCATGTCTTCAACAGGTTTAGTTAGTTGATAATGTGTGGAATATTATGATATGGAGGTACTGTGACATCTGAAGGATGGGTTGATGCTTAGGTCGAAAAGAATATATATATATATATATGACTTCAACAACTGAACGAATGTGAACGAGTACACACCAACCGAAGGGACCTATACTTGACCAAACAAGAAGCGTATAAAACTACAGCAAGAAACTCTGTTCTTCACCGCGCAGTTTGCTTCTTGGTGCTCCAAGAGACAAATATCAAGAAAGCGAAGTTCCATAATTTTGCAACATAACAATTGGTAATGCCATTAACATGTTACAACTGCCATATTGTCATTCACCAGGTTCGACAATGCAGCATGTGAACAACTTAGAGTGCTGGCAATAAAAAGTCACAGTATGGTACAGCATTGATTGGTTTTCTTTGCCTGCTTGTAAAACATCTGTTTCAACAGATAAGAATTGTGAATTTTGGCTAGCTTCAAGATCATAAAAATAGAAGGGAGCAATTGACCTCATATTTCGAATAATCATGACAAGCGTAAATAATTAACGTGATGGAAGTTCAAACATGCATGCATGTGGCCGGGAAACCAAGACAGAAAATTAGGTAACATTTTCCGTGAGCGTGTGTATATCTAAATTTAAGAACTTGATGGTAAAAAATTAGATGGATTTACATATGTGTACCTGTGAAGCAGCACTCAGATCTGAACTCTTCTCAACTAAACTGTCCAATTTTTCACCTCGTGCAAGCACGCTATCAATAGTTTGATGCTGTAAAGAAAAGCCATCCTTAGGTATGTTAAAAGGATGTCAAACAATTAAAAGCTAATGGATATACACAAGAAAGAGAAATCCATGGAGTTTTCGTATAAAACACATTGGTTTACACTGCTAATTACCACTGAATTGTCAAATATACACTTAAAACTTGGAATATTACCTCACAAATAAATTAAAATTGGAATATTACCTCACAGATAAAAGCTTATGCTACTACCACATGTATTAAAATATAACTCACCCCCAACAAAAGTAAAATTGAAAAAAAAAGTGAAAAGGAATACGTCCTTTAGTTGGGACTTTTAAACAACATGAAGCCATGGGAACAAAAATCTGTAAAGCTACAAACTCACAAGGATAATTTTCGTCTCATCCAACTCCCTCTGAATTTTCAATAATTTGTCTGCTTCTGCAGGATCCTGGAAATAAAAGAGCATGCACAAGGAAAAATAAAAAAGCCATTGGAAATTATAAATCAACTTACTATAGAAATATTCAACAAAAGAAAAATACTAAGATCAGTTTAATTACTTGGAATTTGGCTAAAGCTTCATTCAAGTATGGCCATGCCTGAGCATTATCTGCCTGAATGCTCCTCCATGACTCACCAAAATTCTTCTGATACTCATCTAGTACCTGCAAAACATCTCGTTACAGAAAGAAGAAAGCAAATATAGAACCTTAAAGACAGATGTAAAACCACAACATCAGTCATACAAGCGGAACGTAAAAGATTCCAGCATTCAGAACCAAAACATAACACTTTGAAAGTATTACAATAGAGGTATTTGATGAAATCAGCCATCATAAACCAAAACCAAATCTAATGACTACCGCAATTTAGCAATGATTTAGAGCACGTCAAACTCAAGTGACACAAAATACTAATTAAGGATTTCAATTTTACACAATAAATAGAACACAGTCTTGTAATTGTGTTTCCATTATAGTTGCATTTTGTTCTGTTCTATCAACAGCATCTCCTTCTTCTCAACTTTAACACCGACAACGAAAGACCAGAAACATGCCAGTTATAAGAAGCTAGGGAATACCGACCATAGAAATTCGATATACCTGATTGAGAAGTGAAAATGCACTTCGGACCGGATAATGATCGTCCATGAACCCCAACGCACAAAGTCCATTTCTGTTGTAAGCATGCACCTTGTATTCTAACAAAGATGGGACAAAAAAAAAGATAGCACCTTTACGATGATGATCCATTATAAGTACCCCATTCCACATAACCAGAACTAAACCAAACCAATCACGACGCAAACTCTCCAAGCAATCAGAGAAACAAAAAATTCCCCAAAATCACATACATAAGCACACAGACGATCTCAAATATCCCCTTCTTGACAAATTCAATTACAATTAAATCATAGTTCCCACCAATCAAAATCAAACCACCATAAAACCGAAACCTAATTGATACAGAATTCGGAGATCTCGAATGGAACAGACCTTCGTGTTGGACGGACTGGCGTTGGCCGGGAGGAGTGCGTTTGGCGACGGTACGGCCGACGAAGACGACGAATTCCTTGACGCTCGATCGCTGAAAGTAACCGAAATGGCTCACATCTGACGCGTTTGCCAAAATCACCGGATCCGATCCATCGGGACCGATCTTCAGCACTAACAAAGCCGTGATCTTCATCTTCTAATCACAACTATCGCTCTATCTCTCTCCAAGTAATCCAATTCCGAGTTCTATTTCTCTCTCTATTTGTACGTGTCTCAAGAAGTGCGCTTGGCTTCTCGTATAATAATAAGTTTTGAAAGAAAAGATAAAAGAAAGTGTGAGAATAAATCGACTGTTGGTGTGCTTAGATTCCAAGTTTTGTAGTTAGTAACGTGGCGGAATATCAGTGGACCGCCGACTTGTGAACATATTCTGTAGGTCTAACGTGTAATTTCTCTCCTTCCGACAGCTAAAGGCTAAAGAGCAGATTTGGATATTTTCTCAATTGGTATTATAATTATTAAAAAAGGTTTAAAATATTTATTATAATTTTACGCAAGTGTAAGGATTGAACATAAACATTATTTTTACGTGCACATACTAAAAGTGTGTTAGAATCACTAGTAATAATCTCTTAATTTATTAATTCAATAAATTACGTATTTAAAAATATAATAATAATAATAATAATAATAATAATAATGTGAATGATGATATATGCATATTTGTGTTTTAAAAAATAGAATTAATCACATCTTTAATTATTTGTTCATTCATTCATATTTATTTAATTAAGTAATACATGTTATAGATAAATTTGGATTATTTTGCAAACCACACATATTAAATAAGTTGCTACAAATAATTGAGAGAAAAATATAGGAAAAAAGTTTCACGTCACAATAATAATTATTTATTATTTAAAATTACTTAATTCAAGTAAAAAAAGAAAATGACCTAAAAGTATATATTTTGATGATAAAATAAAAATTTAATGACAACATAGTAACATTATTTTTCTTATGTAATGTTTTTATTTTCGATGACCATTTGAGTTTATTGAAAGCAGTCTTTTTATTAGTTAAGGATAAGGTTGTATATTAGATGATTTCTTTAAACCTAATGTATGAGTGAGTTGTTATTGTTTTTATTTATACTGATTTTATTATAATTTAAATTTAAAAAAACCCTTTATGTTAAGAAATTGGTCTAATTGGTTAAGAAGTTAACAGGGGTTGAAATAAAATCATAATGAGAGAAATGAAGAAGTTTAAAAAAACCGTTAAAGCTGTTGTACTTGGTTCGGACATAGAAGCCTCGAAACTCCAAAAACTTCTAACCAGTTCCTGTGAATTTGGACCAGCTATTGTATCTATGGTGGTGGTCATCATCATGACATCTACTAAAACTTGACAAGGGAATGCTCCTTCTCCGATTCTGGTTCTTCAAGTTTTAAGTAAGAGTTTGGAATTTGGACCAGCTATTGTATCTATGGTGGTGGTCATCATCATGACATCTACTAAAACTTGACAAGGGAATGCTCC